>CAIIXF020000012.1:10646931-10821551 GCA_903813345.2 Owenia fusiformis
TGAATTCGAATTCTGAATAACGACATCTCCATATATGGGACAGAATATCGATCTTGCATTCCGGGAGCTAATCCTTCTTGTTAACTTTGAACTTGACAAAAGTATGTATTTTAAGTTGTATGACAAAAGAGATGACCTTGGTTTTCCATATAAACAATATATTTTATTTATTTCAGGCGTAATCATCACATGATCGATAGTTCAAAAGCGAACATCCAAAGAAGCAAAGTCTTAAAACTTGAGTAAGCAAACGAAACAAATAAATAGCCGTCAAGGAGTACAATCGATCATCTTCTTGCACAGCTAATTGCGAGGTCTCCGTCCCCATCAACATTAGTTATCGAAGGAAACGTTAATGAAGTTAAATTTTTCTTCAATAACAAGTGGATGTAGTCCTTCCCTCGTAGCGGGTTTTATTTTCTTTATTTATAAGGTCGGCCAGTCGATATTAGAACCGTGCGTCCGGGTCTACATTTACGACTGCGTTTGTTTAGAAGATATTGCATTTAATGCCAGCATCTGTAACGACCTAAAGAACTTCCCAATGCTAGGGGAAGAGGTGGAAGTCATCACAGCCAAGTACACAATGATCTATCGCCTGCTTCTGAATTTACCCGCTATTGGACTGGGGTTATTTTGCGGAGCTTGGTCGGACAAAGTTGGTCGGAAGCTACCTGTAATGATTCCATGTTTCGGGGTGATGATTGGTGGGCTGTCATACATGATTTCAACATTCAACTTAATCCCTTCAATCATACTTGTATTGTTCGGCTCGGCAGTGATAGGAATGTTTGGGAAAAGTGCGGTCATTACGATGGCAATCCACAGCTATGTTATTGATGTGAGCGAAAAGGAAGATCGTACTAAAGTGCTGAGCAGGCTCTTGGCAATGAACTTCTTTGGAGTATGCATAGGGTCCGTCGTTACCGGGGTACTGATTGATGCTGTCGAATTTAGCCACATATTTTTAGCTGTCATATTGATAGATTTGTTAGTTATTGTGATGACCGCTCTTTGTATGAAGGAAACTGTATTTGATGGGCAGGGCGAAAGACCAAAACTTAACTGTCGCATTTTTAGTATCTCACATATCAGGGATTCTGTTTATGTCCTCTTTGACACGAGATCACATCACCTTCGAACGTATTTGTTGGTTTTATTCGTGACAATTTTACTCCAACAGACAGCAAAAGCTGGTGAACAGGACATTACTTTGTTATACGTCGAACATAAGCCATTTTATTGGGACAAAGCTTGGTATGGATACCTTCTTGCCGTTGATTTTGCGACCTTTGGAATCTACTTGTTTTTCGTTCTACCTTTTCTAACAAACGCGCTCAAATTGAATGATGCTACACTTATAATGATAGGGATTGTATTCAAAATATTGAGATTAGTTCTTATGGCATTCGGTACAAAATCATGGATCATCTATTTAGCATTTGTGCTTGGTTCACCATGCGCTATGATAGTGTCAGGAGCCAAATCCATGATAAGTAAAATAGTCTCAGAAAAAGAAATTGGAAAAGTATTTTCCTTGATAGCATGTGGCGAAACTCTATCTAATCTTATAGGATCATTTTCATTCAATAGCGTATACATAGGGACTTTTACAATATTTTCTGGAACTACTTTTCTTATAGACGCTGGGTTGTTTCTTTTTCTTCTTTTAGGTATATTTCTTTTGCATCGAGATATGCGTCTGATGTCACATCACCATCTACTCGATGAAGAACCTATCAACAGTCCTAACGACTTCCCAAACTACGGGACTGCTATCGTGCCCGATAATCGGACAAAGTGAACGGTGAGGGGGCGGGGGGGGGGGGGGTAGGCGACTTCTGCCACGATTAAAATTCAGCAAAACTGAAAGATTTATTTTTTCAAGAGAAAGTTTAGAATTATGAAATTGTATGTGACAAATTGTGCAAAACTATGTTTTGTTGCACAAAAACTAATTGAAATAGCTGAATGGATTGCGACTTCAACTTGATATTAAGAAGTATTCACTTGCTCAATGCCTTCGATGACAATTTCTATGCTTAAACACCATCCTCAGTCTAAGAAAATGAATGGAAAATGTTCGAAAGTATGAACAAAATAATAATGATATACTTACATGTACCTTGTCTGTTTACAAAAGTAAAACTTGGTGAAACTTGGATTATGAGGACGATAATATTCATTTTCACTGGAACAGCTACTCCCCGTGTATAGTTTATTATATATTGAGGATCTTTTCATTTGAAATCTTAATAATAGATGGGAATTAAGAGACAATACCCGGGAATCGACACTACATGCAAAATTCCGCCTCATTATCTATGATCAGTATAATCTGTTTCAGTACCTGCATGTCAGTGGCTGGGCGGAGGTTCGAATAGTAATTATAATGGCTTGAATTATTGAATAAATAGGCGCACGGTATGGTGAAATATGTTAAGGTCGTTTAGGACTTTTGAACTGATAGGCTTCTATGATTTGGGATCTATCAAAAAGGCGCAACTTTCACTTTCCTCACTCTAATTTAACAGCCATAGACACAGGCTGGTATTGAAAGATTTGTCCGCTGTGATGGAGCATGCTATTTTTCATAAAAACACTAAAAATACTTCACGAATTATTTTTTAACTCATATGTTTCGTTATATCAAAGAAAATTACTTACTCCATGAATTGGATATATCGTTAGTGGGCAACCTTCACTTCGGTTTGAAGTCCAATAACGCTTGGAGTAAAAGCTATTGAAAACTCTAAAATGTAACATTTGTTTTTTAACTTTTTAATGGCATGATAAAGTGACACGATAATATTAACATATGTTTCCAGCATAACCCTGGATGTATTAATGAGATATAGATGTATAGGGTCTTTTATTTTTTTTATAAAAAATTACGTTTTCATTTTTTTGTCCGCTGTGACGGTCTACATTTGCAAGGTCACTGGTTAAACAGTTGTCATGGTGATGAATGGACTTTTCACATTGGATTTGATGATACGGTGTGTGAAATATCAATAACCCATGCAAGGTCACTAGTTAAACAGTTGTCATGACTTATTTGACACCCTGTAATTTATAGATGGCATGCTAATTCAAGTAAGCCGAAACAAAAATGAGACGAAATACAAACAGTACATGTACACGTTACAATTCAATGCAATACAATACAGTATGTATAAATACATTCATATTATACGAAACGTTTGTATATCTTAGATTGCGTTTGGCTTAGTTCAATGGTACTTCTGCACTCGATTACGCCAGTTACAGTAACAAAATGTCGGATGCTCGAAAGTACGATTTTCTTTTTTCCTTATTTCACGCTTTGTAGGCAGAATTCCCACATTTGTATCACAAATGTGTGTCAGTCACGAAAGTCTACATGTTTGTGAACAAATAGTTCAGAAGACAGCAGAATCGTTGACTTAATACCGCACTTTTGTTACGTAAACGGAACGGGCTAGTGCAGATCTTAACCGTTTTTGAAGTTTGACGATTATGTTGTCTTCTTAACTGTTTGTTCGTAAACATGTATATTTTCTTAGACATATGATACCGACACACGTTTGCGATAAAAACGTCGTGGAAATTCTGCCTACAACGCGTGAAATAAAAAATAATAAAAATTGCACCTTCGAGGTTCGTGGAGTAACAGTGTAGCTAATAAACATGTTTTTTCTTTGAAATAGTAAAAACAAATAGGTGGCCTCTTATATATAGATTCTCCTCTGCAATTTTACTTTCGAAAAAATTAATATGCCTTAAATTATAGGAGGCCATAGGTTTACTGCACATAAAAGTAATTCACCCGAAACGTCCTGCGTGTACAATATGAATGTATTTTTTGTATCTGTATTTCTTTTGATTGCTCATATTTTAGGTTTGAATGACGGATCGGATAGAGAAAGTAAGATTGACTGTAATAGCCTATGGCAAACTAAATAATATGGGACGGTCTTTGTCCATAATCAATAAACAGAAAAAATGTAAGATAATGTTTCGATGCAAATATATTTCATGATTGTACCAGTTACAATTTCTTTTTTTTCTTATATTATTCAAATTAGAGCTTCCATTGTGCATATTCAAAGATCTGTATATTTTAGTATATAATGGTGTCTGCTAATGTCAATTATCTTTATAATTACGGTTACCAAAGTCAAGAGTTGGAGTAAAATGTTATTATTCAAGTGGTTATAGCAAAATGGAGTCCATGGTTTATTTCCAGGATGGGACGTCTTCACACATTCCGTTCATTGGGTTGAATTTCTTTTCTCCCCACGATTGGTTACATGTTTCCTCCTTCATTGTGTATGACGGCACACACTCATAATAGCTTTTCTCGTCATTGGGATTTGCCAGATACTCAGTTTCCAGTGTCATCTCTGGGCATGATGGTGAGCTACCGCCATTCCTTTTCTGATGCAGTTCCATATATCTCTTCAGTAGCATTCTCATCTCAGCCAATTCGGAGTCATCTTTCAATTTCTCCAGTTCTGAATAAGATAGATAAAAAAATATCAGTACGACCAGGCCCGTACCCAGGATTTGCCAAGGGGAGTTCACTTTTTGAACATTTCCAGGGGGTTAACTTTTTGAAAATTTCCAGGGGGTTCACTTTTGACAATTTTGGTCAAAAAATGGCCAAAATTACTTAAAATGTGCTCAGAATGATGAAAAACTGCATGATTTTGCGAGAATTTTCGCTCGAACCCCCCCCCCTAGCTACGGGCCTGGCTACACTATGAATTAAGGTGATTGTTCAATAAAGCACCTTTGAAATATAATTAAGGCATGTGTGTATTTGCTTGCTTTTTTCAGGGAAGTGTCATTACATTGTCTTCTTTTAGTATTTAACCTGGTAAAAAATCACTGGTAACTCCAGGAAATACTAATATTTTAGGAAACAGGTCGCCCTTATAATTCATTCTAAAAGTTTCTCAACAGCACTAGATTGCTTACAATTCATCTCTGATTCACGTATTACAAGATGCAACACAGCACAAAGATGTTTTTCAGAAGAAAATAAGAAAGTACATTAATAATCTTCATACTTAATTTTGTACGAGAAAATAACATTTGCAGGTTACGCTAAAGCAATATTTTCAGAAATGATTTTTTGAACATGTGCCTTTATTGACTTCTATGTCAACAACCTTAAGGTTGTTGTGTATGTTAGGAATGTTCATCCTCAAAAGAGTCACATGTTATTTTTTACATATTTCTTTTATAAAATGTATAAAAACGAGAAAAACCAATGACAGTGGGTCACTGGATTTTCTTGTTTTTATACATTTAATAAAATAAATATTCTTCACACACATTTCTATCTACATTAGTTTAGTATTCTTTGTGCAAAACTGATAGATGTAGACAATGTGGGTAATGCCGAGTTCATATTTGAAAAATAACGTGTGATTATATTGAGGATTGCATCACTTTTCCGAACACGATATAGAACAACCTTAAAATAAGCAATCAAAAGAACGCAGTATAATGAAGAGATATATTCATATTTTAGATGCTAAACATTTGTATATTTTGGATTACTTGTTGTTTTGATAGCTAGCAAATATGTGGCCTCATGTAGTTATATGCTTTTCAAACATGTTATTTTAAAATATTAGCATGACGGAGACCACGTGTTTACTGCAATATATTGACTCGCAATATTCCATTTTTTAAATTTCAATCAAACATATGTACACGGCATGTGACCTGGACACCCAACCAAGCGGGACACCAAGCGGGACACCCCCGCAAGCGGTTGTAAAATAGTCAATGTACAATGTACATGTAGTTTCAGTAGTATAAACATATTATTCATTTAACATTTCAGGTTAGCAACGCCTATATATATACCATAAACATAAATGGTTCACTCCGAAAACAGAAATCTTAAGGTCTCGGGGTAATTATCAGAAATTTACACCAAACAAGAAATGAAAAAACCATGTGGATTTTTGAACTAAGATAACAGAGTTCTGCTTTAGCCTTCAATCAGTTTTACTACTCCGATATTTTATTTACATGACCAGGATCACAATGGTCATGGTCAAAATGGCCCTTACCATGCTGAAATATCCTTTTTAGCCCTTTGAAAATGCACAGTAAAATTTTAAATGTTTGGAACTACTTTGAATTTAAAACATAAGCAATCAAGGGACCATATTGAAGCAGTATATGTAAAAATAGAAACATTTATACATGTCCTAACTTTTGTATATTTTAGTTTGTTTTGTAGTTGAGCTATCATATCTGTGCCCTCTTATATTTTGTCACTTCTGCCATGTTATTTTCGGAAAAATTAACATGGCTGAAACTCCCTAAATAACCAAAGGACACAGCTTTACTGCACATTATACATTACTATCTTAAATGTACAAAAGTTAGGACAAGTACATATGTTTCTATTTTTTATATAGTGTTGCAATATAGTATAGTTCTAAACATTTGAAATTTTACTGTATACATTTTCCATATCCATATAATATGATATTGCATTTACCAAATAATATTGTCCTTTTTGATGCCTCGCACCAAAGATTGAAATTTGTAACTAGTTATAAGTCTGAATGTAGGCTGTTTTATAATTTTTTCTTACCATTAATGCGTGATGCCTCAGCGAGGTATAACACAGCAACCAAACACACTGCAATAGCGACCTTCATGGCTGGACCCTGGGAGTTAGTATGCAAACACGACTAGCTGAATCGAAAATGCGCAAACCCGACGCGCACACCTGGTTATAAGGCCAGTGATCAGGGGACTCTAAAGGGGGTACACGATGAGGTGGTAACAGGTTTGGTCAAGGAATGTGAATCATGATATGAAAATTTAAGCTGCGTTTTAGAATGCCCGCGGCGCAAGTCAATTGCGTAATATTTATTTGCGTTATCTCTCCGGGTATCACGAAAAAGATCAATAGGCCTTGCGGAGGGAATAACATGGCCACATTTTTTCAAGACAAACATCTCATCCAATCACACTAACACAACATAATTTCGCTGTGACAATCTTGACAATCACACTCGTGCTGCCTTGTCGCTGATGCACCACAGGAGTTCCATTGCAATAAACCAAGGCGAGTTGCAAAATAATTATGTGAGTGTACTGTATGTGCACTTGGATGAGCTGTTTTTGTTGAAAACATGTGACCATGTAACTTGCATCTCTGGGCTTATTGTTCTCTTTAGTGATACCCGGGAGAACTCTTAAATATAGTATTACACAACTGACTTGCGCCACGTGCATTTCAAAAACGCAGCATAAGTCATAGACAACATGTCTATCAAATCTATTCAAGCGCTGGCGCAATGTTTCTAAATGCGGTTTAAAAGCACCATCTTAATTGTTTTTACGATATTTAACTCATGACAGGAGACAAATTAACAAAAATATGAATGTAAAGGCACCTCGTTTGGAGCCCCGTTTACTTCACTGGCGAAATGCGATTATACGGTTCAGTTGAACCCGACACAGTAAGAGGTCCTGGTATTAATTAATTTTTTAAAACTAAGTACATTGTAAAATACCCATTGTGATTCACGGGTCGTTTGTTTTGAGCCATGTACACTCCGGAATGAACACACGAGGGCCATCGCTCAGCCGATTGAGTATTTTGTTCAAAACTTAATACAATTTTGAACAAAATACTCAATCCACCGGGCGCCGGTCGATAAATTGGGCAAATGTGACTCAGGCAATAGCAACGGAAACCTTTAGAATCACAATGGGTCAAAAAGTTAATAAAGAAAATCCCAATATAAGAAAATCCCAATCACCGGGTCTCAACGAATTACCCACCCACCGTGCCTTTGCAACAGGGTGCAAAGACCATAATTATATGGGTGTAGTTAACGCATGATCTCTAGGTTAAAAAGTATGATTAGTTTCAGCCAGTATGGGGTTGGATGTTGTTCATGCACGAACCAATGTTTTTGATAAGGCCATTAATACTTGAATTGTAAAAATCATCGTTCGTTGACTAGTGCTAATCTTCATTTTTGGTGTCCAATAACATATGTACATTTGTAGTTGGAATGAATTTCACGTTCAACTGAATTTGACTTAATGTTTGTATGTGTATGGGTGGTATTTTGGGTGGGATAGGGGGGGGGGCGGTATGTGAAAGCGTGAAACTATGTTTATGTTAAAATTTTCAAGGAATCATATGAGCTAAGGTACTTATCTGAAACAATAATAGAACACAATTGTAGTTATGAGTAATAACCATTTTAAAGGATTTAAATACTTGTTTTGTAATATGTATTGGTATTTTTCAATACCAGGTGGCCAATTCGGGAAAGACATTATAACATGGCAGGGTATTAGAATTTCCTTAAAATTCATCAGTTTTAGAGGTGCAATTTGTATTACCCTTTTGTATCTGATATGTCCAGCAAAAGAAAATATTATCTCTTCAATAAAGGAAAAGATATTTTCACTTTTTTGCTTTTACAGCATTTGGGTTATGGGGAATCTCCCTGACCTATAAGTCACATTTTCCAAAAAGCACCAGATGGCTAATTCGCGGCAGACAACATGTACATAATTACGGTATTAGAAAGTTTCCTTTAACTCGAATATTCATCAGTCTAGAGGTATAAATTAAATTTTCAAAGTTGATCAACATTTTTTAAAATCATATTTCTAGATGTAATTGAACATGTAGATTCCAAACATGATATTACTTGAATTTCTGATGACGAAAATTAAGATTATTTCTACTTGAATCTAGTCTATTGACGGCCGCAAGACTGTGTACCCCCCTCACTCACAACAGGTGAAGAACACAGGGGGGGGGGGGTACATAGTTTTGGAGCAAGACTAGGCGAAGTATTCAAAATATAAACTGAGATTATACAACTCAAAAGGCCTAGAATTTGATTTTAGAGATCTTCTGGATCGCCAAAATTCATTATATCATATAGCAACGCATGAGAAATGGTAACATTGCTAACGATGATTATGGTCGAAAAGACAAAACTAATACATGTGGTCTAGATGTAATAAAATGGTACATTATTTAAAAATCTAAGCCAATGCAAGCAAATATTCCGAAAACAAATAAAAGGGGTTGGAACAAGGACCAAATAGAAAAAGAAATCTTCGTGACTGACAATATAACATCATTCGCGATCGTTGTTCCACTTGTTCCGGTTCCGATGCAGGATAACGCAGGTTGGAAATGCCAGTACTTCGTTCTTTATGAGTCACAGCATAGGGACATAAATGAAAAAGAAATAACAAAGATGATGTGAACGCACCGAAAACCCAGTACATGTTGAAAAGTCGATCGATGAAAAATTCAATTTACTTTTAAAACGTGCTGTTACATATGAACCTCGGGCCTCCTAGACTTCCAATGATGATGATGTGAGCGCACCAAAATCCCAGAACATGTTGAAAAGTTGATCGATGAAAAATACAATTTACTTTTAAAACACATGCTGTGCCACATCACATACATGGTGGGCCAATAAAAATTGGAACATTTTTCTTTTTATTCAGTTTTCTTTATTTTTGCTGTTCAATCCATGAAAATTCAGATTATGGTAAAATGATTATTTGTGAAAGTCTTAAAGATAAAAATATGTATATATGATTATTTTTGGCTTGTCATGGTCTTGATCTGTATTCTGCGTGTGTCATGAAAAATTTCCAAATCAGGTGGGCGAAGGACATGTTAGGGAAACCCTTGCGTTAATTAAAAAAAATGGAACATTTTTCCATCAATTGTAACTTTTCTTTTAGTCATGTATTATCTCCAATACTTCAGGAAATTGAAAAACAATTCATTGTCAACAGCTTGTACAAATATGAATATACAAGCTCAACATTTAATAACTGAACATGTTCTCCACCCACCTTCTAGAGATAACTACATATGTTTTAATTGATGGAAATTGTGTTTAGACCATTTGAAGGGCATATATTGTATGGTATGAAATACTGTATTTTCAGCAATGATGTCTCAAGCAGAGAAAAATTTGGAAATTTTTCATGACGCACAAAGTATACAGATCATGACCATGACAAACCAAAAATAATCATACACACATATTTGTATCTTTAACATTTTCACAAATAATCATTTTACCATTATATGAATTTTTGTGAACTGAAGTGCAATGATAAAGAAAATTGAATAAAATGAAAAATGTTCCAATTTTTATTGGCCCACCCTGTATTGTCAACAACTTTTGCATTGGGGAGTATTAGTACTTATGGTATGGTATTTATTCATGAAATGAATTATGTGAAATGAACCTACAGGTAGTCCATTTAACCTTTCCACCTCTCCCTCTTTTAAGGCCTCTTGAAATGTTTACAAAAATGGTGACATGCGTCAATGGGCCTATGCACATTGTATAGACTCCAATGGTTTATTATTAATTTTCTGGTTAAATTGTGTAAAAACCTGGCCAATTAAGATGGAATTACATGAAAATACCGCGTTTCAACAAATTATTGCATCGAACAATTGGTAACAATATTTCCCATATGTTGATGAATGGAACTGTCATAGAAGTTGAATATTACTATAATGTACTCGTAAACTATGAACAAGGTGACCAGAAAACAAAACCCTCCAAAAATGAAATAACTTCCTTAATACATGTTAAATCAGCTTCATTTTCATGTACAGAAACTACAATATATGGATGACAACGTGAAACTATTTTTTTTGATAAGATTCAATATTCTTCTTGTTATGGTCAATTAAAAATGTGCCCACTTTTGACAGAAAAGAAAATGTAAGGTTTTTGTGTCAACCAAAGGGTTACACATCATTTGTTTAAACAAATCACATTCTTTTGGCTTCTTGTGAAGCTGCATTTTGTGAGTATAGAAGTTGAAATCATTTATGAGAATGTGTCCCAGCAACCTTTAGGAATGGATGCACCGGTCCTTATAAGTGATGTTTTTGGAGCTACGTTTAATGCAATCACACACAGTGCTTTCAGGTGTTTTCATACCTCATTCTAAGAAACCTCCTAGGAAAGATGATCATTTTTTCCATTTAGGTGTTTAAAAGTTCCACTTTCTTCCTCTTCAAACTCACAATTAAATATTTGACTTTGAAAGCACATTTCATGCAATGCTCTTGATTGATCATTCTGCTATCTTAATGATTTCTTGAGGATTAGTCCAACAACATTTTGCACAGCATTTGAGGTGTTCTTGCTCAGAGGCCAGGAATTTCAGTCATCTTTTTACTAGGTGTTTTATCATTCCTAACTCTTCATTTTCCAAGTAAAATATTAAATGAGACTTTGATTTTACGTCTTCTTTGGATTTTTTCTCTGATTTTCTCATAAAATCTCAAGGTAAGAATTTTTCAAAATGTTGATTTTCGGTGTCGATAATCGGGCACATAAAACATTGGTTGATAGGATAGGTATTTAAGAATTTATTTCATTTTTGGATGGTTCTGTTTTTTTCTGGGTCACCCGTATATAGACTAGATACTTGGTCCTAAGATGAACTTTATAGAAATAGTATTACTAAATTATTCTACGCTATGCAACAGAATATCGAGTTTGAATTTTGGCTTCCAATCCTCATTCGGTGGTCACCATCTTTTTTTATTCTACCAGTTGGACAAGTGGCTTTGTTGAATAAATATTTTACATATTTAGCGTGGGAATCGGCCGTCAATAACAAATTCTGTTTTGAACTTTTGGACATTTTACATTAGTTAGGGATTGTATTTTATTGATAAACATTTCAAAGAGCTTTAGAATGTATTTTCATTGAGTCCCCCATAAAAAACAGTGAAACACGTATACTTGATTTTGGTTGATATTTTGGCATTTATATCAGACATCATATTGACCATATCTGATGTGAGGTCCCGGGTGTCAGGTTTCAACATGCAAAACTTTTTGTTACTTTTTGATGAAAAGTAAAAGGAATGTAAATAACGGGATCAATAGCTGGCCAAAGCGCCATTTAAATATTGGATATTTTAAACCGAATTGTCAATAAATTATAGGCTAATACTTAAACGAACATTTGAAAAGCGTTGCAATGTAGGATTGATAAAGGACTCTCGCAATATTTGTGATTCTGTATAACGAATTAGACCATTAACATTTTTAATTTTTCTTTATTCATAATTCTAGTTTCATAAATACACCCGAACATTTGCTAGAATATTTCAAATGGTGATACAGGTATACTTTCGCTTAAACCCTTTTTTCAAAAAATCAATCCCTCAGATGAATTTGGAAAGCTTATGCTCTCATAGTTCCTTCAGGGGTAAAAAGTCAGGTGATTTGTTTCTAATTTTCGATCTAATTTTATCTCCCCAAAGGTGGCGAAAAATGTTAATCTTTTAAGTTCAAATATTTGCAATGGCAAACAACACTAATTACTATACAAAATAAAATGGCCTGTCCCGATACTACGATATAAAAATTTCAGATATCAGAAAATGGCAAGTGTTTTTTTTAAAAGTGCCCTTCCCAATAGAAGGTGGGTAAGGTGAATTATATTTCATAGTGTCATTCAGTTAGAAACATTTATCAATAGAAAACATATAAGTATATCCAAAATATCTTCAAGCGTTACGAGACATTGTAATATGATTATTATAAGTAGGACACTACATATTTTATTTACTCATGATTTTTACATACTACTTGTATCATTACGTAATATAGTCATAAAGTACTGACATTGTAAGTTTGAAACACAAGGGTTGTTCTCTAGGGTTTGCACAAACATATCTAATTATGATGATAATGAAACAATCTTGTTTAAAATTGAAAGTATGCGCTCTCATCTTATTTCTTTATTTTGCCAAGGTTTCATACTGTTAATAAACGAGTGCCACTTAATATTTTTCAATTGCTATGGTAACCAAGGTTAATTATGGTGGTATGGTCCATATTGGGACAATTCCACAGACAAATGCTCTAATGTAATCCAATGAGAAAATATTGAAATCTTTGGATTGATTATGAAAAAACTAGGATTTTCGGTACATAACCCCATATACCACGGGATAGCTTTCAAATCAAAAGTAATTTGCATAGATCACCCATTGAGAAAAAAATATGACCGCTTTTCCGCCATCTATCCGAATTTTAAACAATTTTCAATAGATTTCAAACTCAAGACCACCGTCACAAAAAGTCAAATATTTGAAGTGAACCGAATCATTTCGTCATACTTTTTGTAAAATTATAAACACACAAGATAAACAAAATAAAATATAAAATCTGTACATATTCACTAGTGATTGCACTGATAAATCTTGATTTCAATCAACCATCGTACTTTAAATTTAGATTTTTTGTTCTACCTCTTCTACCTTTTCGAGAAAGAGTCGAAGGCAAATATACAAAGCCGGCTTCTATAGTACCTCAGAAGCCGGCTTCTGGCGTCACCAAGAAGCCGGCTTTTAAAAACCGGCTTCGAATGACTTACAGAAGCCGGCTTCTGCAGTTACCAAGAAGCCAGTTTTAAAAGCCAGATTCTCTCTCTCAATCATTTTGTTGTGCATTATGCATCTTATTCTCGTATAATTAGCATGGAAATGAGAAAAAAATGAAAATAAGTAAAATTGTAACATATTGCAAATTTTTTGCAAAAAGTAATTTCAAACCAAAACTATGGGGGAAATTTAATTCTTAGTAAAAATATCGATGAATTAAATCATGTTCGTTAAATAAGAGTAGATTATGCATTGCATTTCTGTTTGATAAAAACGCATCGCTCATTTTACAAAACTGGCTCCAACTTGGAGCCAGTTTGCAAATCACCTCGCTCCATCTTACACAAGCTATGTAGGGGCAATCTAGCAACTTGGAATCACGGGATACTGTTTCATGATAATTGTTATGTGCATTATGCATCTTATTCTCGTATAATTTGCAAAAATACGTAAAATTATTACATATTTCAAGATTTTTTGGAAAAAGTCATTTCAAGCCAAAACTATGACAGTAAATTGAATTCTAAGCACAGATATCGATGAATAAGATCACATTCATTAAATCAGAATAGATTATGCATTGCATTTCCGTTTAATGAAAAACCAAATGACCATATACAGGGTGGGCCAAAAAAAACCACCCCCCTAGTCAATATTCCTGATAAATATTTATTTTTTAACAATCACACCAACAATGATATATCATATTAAAGATAATTTAATTTGCAACAAAATGATATATAATAGCACCATTTTCAACAACCCCATATAGAAATATGACCATTTATGTGACATGGGGGTCAAAAAACACCTTTTCAATTTTCGTCGATTTTGCGAACAATTGCCTATTTCTACCAAATTTTAGTAAATAACAACATTGTCATGAGTCTTTCATAATTGGATATTATATATTGTTTTCATTCAGTTTTTGAACCTTGCATGCTCAATATACATGTGTATGCTTATAAAACTAATTCATTTCTTCTTCAGTCTGTCCAAAAATAGCTCAATAGACCCACCCCCCCGGACCCATCCTCTGATTGGATTATTTGCTTAAGACGTGAAAGCCATTGGTTGATGGATTTACGCAAAAGTACCATTCAACTGCTAGTTATTCTTTCTTTTAGTTCCTCTACATCCCTGATAGGCTGGGTATATTTAAATACCAACTGCTCTAGATGCCCCCAGGTATGGTAATCAACATTATTGGCAACTGGACTGCCAGTAAGCCATTTTTCTGGGCTAGAGATGGTAACATTTCGAATCTCCAAAAACTCCATGGTAGCATTGGACCTGTGTGATGGAGCACTGTTTTATCAGAAAATGAAATTTCTTTTACATGTTTTTAATATTCTTGAGCAGTCCTTTTTTACCACCTCATGTCATTAACATCCAGAGTATATTTTTTGCTCCTGGTTCAAAAACAGGGCCTGTATGGTCTTTCCTTTTTGGGAAACACCGAGTGGACACCACCTACCTTTCAGAAAAATGTCATCTCGATTTGAGTAGCCTTTTATCGCAAAAGTCACTATTCTTGCTTACTGATATAAGAGTATAGCCTTTTGATTACATGTATAGTACTTGGGGCATTTAGAACAGTTGGCCTATGGAGATCCCTAGACCATCAGGGGTGTAGACAAACAGAAAGAATGAATAATTAGGTGTTGGATGGTACTTTTGCAGAGGTCCATCAATTATACCAATGGCTTTCGCGTTTTAAGCGAGAAATCAAATCAGAAGTTAGGTCCGGGGGTGAGTCTATTGAGCCATATTTGGACAGACTGAAGAAGAAATGAATTAGTTTTATAAGCATACAAATGTATATTGAGCATGCAAGGTTCAAAAACTGAATGAAAACAATATATAATATCCAATTATGAAAAACTCATGACAATGTTGTAATTTATTAAAATTTGGTAGAAATAGGCAATTGTTCGCAAAATCGACGAAAATTGAAAAGGTGTTTTTTGACCCCAATGTCACACAAATGGTTATATCTCAAGCCAGAGTTGTTGAAAATTGTTCTATTATATATCATTTTGTTGCAAATTAAATTATCTTTAAAATGATATATCATTGTTGGTGTGCATGTTAAAAATTGAATATTTATCAGAAATATTGGCTAGGGGGTGGTTTTTTTTGGCCCACCCTGTATAATTTGACAAGTGATTTTAAGCTCAAAAGACGGCCAATTTAAACATGACATGATAGGCCTATTTATGAAGTTGTTAACATACTTTGATATATTTAAATTTTACACTGTTAAAAGTAGATTTAGTCTAGTACATGATGAATGTGAAAAATGTGAGATTAACATCATACATTAGCAAAATAGAGGATTAAAAAGCACAGGATAAACGTTTTTTCAAAAAAAAACTTTAAGGTATGAGGTTCCATATCCATCCGCCAAAAGGTATGACCCCGATATAGTCCATTTAAAAACTCGTGGTATTGTTCTAAATAACGCCATAGTTGGCTTCTAGGGTACCTTGTATGCCACTATTTGGTATCAAGATAAAGAGGAGGAGTTCAACTTTCATTTGAATTACGAAAATAGCGATGTAGGTCAAAAAAAGTTCCGGCGTGAGCATGTTTACTACGCGTTTGCCCATCATATCAGAATTGAGGAAGTGGTAGCAAACGCGAGTCACAATAAATAGACGCTGATATCTCAAAAAGTAACCCGACTCCCTATAATTTGATGTAGATCAATCGAACCCCTATATGAACAGGTACATTTTGATATATAACACTATGGGGGGGGGGGGTAAGCGTTTTATAGTTGGTCACGAACGCCATATGTGCAAAGTATTGTTATGAATTTTCGAATTTGGTGTTGGATTACGGTACTCATACCTTAATATGAGGCCTAAAATTGTCTGCTAGTTGGCCAGAGACCAATATTCTAGCAGAATTTGAGAACAGAATCGATTTAGGGAATGAAAGCTGTTTGTCAGACGTATCGTTTTCTTCAATAAACTCAGAGATAGTCAGGTTAGATTTGTGAAGTCATATTGGCAAAGTTAGACTAGCATATTTAGACGTATTTGGGGTAGGGCAAATTAACCCTTCCTAGCCTAAATGGATAAATTTTTCACATATTCAGCCAGTTCCGACGTTTTTATGCATTTTTGAATTAGAAATGATATTTTCTGCCAAAAAAAGTTGCAGAGACAAAAATCAATGTGATGTCATAAAACATTAAATTTGAAGTACTGCCGGATTACGTCTTTGCTTTGGACGAAACGACCTAAACAAAATTCCCGGGGGAAATTAGCAAGAAATTCTTAGAGTAGTGCGATTTTATTTACAGTAACAGAAGTACGATGCATAAGCTATTAGTATATTTCAAATTGATCTTATTCAATGATATTTTTCCTAAGAATGGAATTTACACTTATGATTTTGGCATGAAATTGACTTTTTGTAAAAAATCCTGAAATCTAAACGATTAAAGTGGATTTTTTAGGTTTTTCCACATTTTAACAAAAAAATATAAGAGAATAAGCTACATAAAGCATATCAAACTGATCGTGAGACAGTATCCCTTGATTCCCAGTTGCTAGATTGTCTCTACATAGCTTGTATAAGATGGAGCAAGCTGATTTGTAAACTGGCTCCAAGTTGGAGCAAGTTTTGAAAAATGAGCGCGGTGCGTTTTTATTTAACGGAAATGCAATGCATAATCTGTTCTGATTTAGTGAACGTGATCTAATTCATCGATATTTTTACTTAGAAATGAATTTTCTCTCATAGTTTTGGCTTGAAATGACTTTTTGCTAAAAATCTTGAAATAAGTTACAATTTTACGTATTTTTCAGTTTTTTTTCTCATTTTCAGGCCAATTATACGAGAATAAGCGGCAAGATTGTCCGTTAATAGCTTGTGTTTAATGGTGCGAGCTGATTTGAAAACTGGCTCCAAATTGGAGCCAGTTTTGAAAAATGAGCGGTGCGTTTTTATTAAACAGAAATACATATTTTTGGAATTGACAGATTGATGAACGTGATCAAATTCATCGATATCCATGCTTAGAATTCAATTTACCCGTATAGTTTTGCAAAAATATGACAATATAAACTATATTCAAAAGCCATCTTCTGCAGTACATCAGTAAGTAAGAAGCCAGTTTTAAAAGCCGGCTTCTTGGTGACTCTAGAAGCCGGCTTCTGTTGTCCTTCAGAAGCCGGTTTTTAAAAGCCGACTTCTTGTTGACTGTAGAAGCCGGCTTCTGTAGTACGTAAGAAGCCAGTTTGTAAAAGCCGGCTTCTTGGTGACTCCAGAAGCCGGCTTCTGTAGTACGTAAGAAGCCAGTTTTTAAAAGCGGTTTTTGCCTTCGAGTACTTCTGACCTTTTCACTAGCGCCCTCTGTGGAGTTATCCCATCATTTTGTAAAAGGAAAGCAAGAATTAGCACATTTTCACTAAATAAGGGAAAATCTACCCACATATCACTGGTCAGTATCAAGCGAAGGTTCATTCGCATTAAGATGGCGGAAGGGAAGTGTCGATTTCGATAATTTTGGTTTTCATTGAATTAAACTACTTTATAGTTGTTGGAAATCTGTGACACTTTAACTAAATCCGTTTTTTATGTCATGGAAACTTTGGAGTGGGGTATGATCATTTGTTCATGTAGTGTGCGTGGACGTCACCGTTCAACGATATCTCCCGTCGCTTAATGGAGGGTAACTGGAAATGTATGATATGGTAAAGGTCGTGAAACCAAAATCCCAGTAAAATCAAAATTAAATGCAGTTGAAATAGGGACAACACATAATAGATGTAAATAACTTAAGTCGAAATAAATACATAAAGAGTTTAACACGTTCATTCTTGAATTCAACATATTATGATGCCTGTCGGGTCAAAAGGTGGTTAAGTTAAGCTACACGTTTTAAAGTGAAGTTTGACGTGAATTATGTAGAATTATGGCCCTCTATAGATTATTTTTCCCCTTCGTAGTATTTCTTTACCGATTAGGTATGAAGGTATGAGGAAATAGTAGTAATTTGGTTCCTAAAAACAACTGAGAGAGAACAGTGATCCAGTGAGGCTAAACTATTACATTAACAAACAAGTTCTCTGTAAAACGTGTCGCTTGACCTATTTAAAAACCGCATAAATGAAGAACTTAATCACTTAACTGGATATTTTCGGTTTGGTGATCACAACACGATCAGAGAGAATGTTTTAAATGTTCTATGCTCAGCTGAAGATACTTAAAATGTGCACTCGATGTTTAATCTGTGTGCATCTATTTTGGTTTTATACCAGGAAAATATTTTATGCACTCAACGGTATTATGAAATTGAGAATTCGTCATCTTCTTTGCCGATCCGTCCATTGGACACAGTGTCCAACTCATGAGTTAGTATTGCTGTGTGACACCCACCCCCTTACTCACCAGACAAGGGTAACTCGGTGTTTATTGGATTTTGATAATTTTAGAAAAGATCTTATGGACTCACAAGTATCTTCCAAAAATATATTGAGGATTCGTTATCTTGTCTGTGCGATTCGGTTGGACATATGGTTTGGCCGATGAGCTTGTTTTGCTTCCCCCTTACTCACAAGACAAGGTTATTCAATGCACGTGTAATGCTAGTCTTAAGGAGAGGACTTAGAATGGGCAATAACCTCCCGGGAATAGCCTATTGTCCAGACCTTTTCGTTTACTGTAAATCAACATGATGTATGATGTAAACATAGACGAAAATAACATATTCTTAATATTAATAAGTCTTATATATGTATATATATTCAGCAATTTATTTATAACATGAGGGAGAACCATCAGAAGACAAGGGACTATACTTTTCTTAGTCAAAAAACAAGCAATCCAATAAAAACGTTTTGCATCGAATACATCAATGTACTTTTAGTTTTTAGATTAGATCGACGCACGCGCAGATTGACGCACAAGCCAGCCGACTCTTACAATAAGACTGTCAATCCCGCTGTCGATGAACTGAATCAATTCTTTATTTTCTTTAAAGCTACCTAGCCAGGTTAAGTTTGCACGAATACTCTCATCAAAATACTACACGCTTTTTCACAATAACAAAATATCTAAATTGTATATGGGTGACTAGTGTGTTTTTAAATAGGTTTTGGTAGTCGATGTTGATTTTAACAAAGAAGTGGACATTTTAAATGTAGTAAAGCAGTCAGTGCTATGACCTTAAGAAATATAATAAAAAGGATTGAGATTGAAAATAAAACGCTGGCTGCACACGAAATGACCCCACCTCGTTCACAAACGAATTTTGAATAAGTACGTTTAAGGTACACTCCCCTCGATAAGGATGGCAACCGAAGGGTTTCATCGGATATCATATCATAGCATTTCAAAGAGCATGTTAATAGTTGGAACTTATTTTTGTTCATTGGATAAATAGTTCGGAGATTTTTGACAAATCTGATGAATAATTTTAAATCTCAAGACATAATCAGGCTTTGGTAAGTGATACGAGAGGGACGTCCAATTGCTAAACTTATAGAGGGGAGTGTAATTCTGTGCAGCGGAACGATTTTTTGTCACACGTGTTCCTAAAGTAGGTTACCATTTTAAGGAGCTTGATTTCGCTTCTTTATATCAGACCTTTAAGGCACATGCTCAAGAAAACATTTTTGGAAAGTTAGTATACATGCACATGTTATTTTCTGGTACAGAATAAAGTATAGAGACATGGGTGTACTTCCTTAGTTTTTTCTGGAAAGCGTCCGTGTTGCATCTTGTGTTTAGTAAATTGGAAAGAATTGTAGGCAAAACACTTGTGTTGAAAAACTTGGAGAAGAAAGTCGGTCAATTTGAAAGTTTGTTTTTTGAAATATCAGCATTTCCATTGAGATAGCATTGACCTAGATCTATTAAATTAATAAGAAACGGAAGAGCAAGGAAAAGAGCAAGGAAATACACACATGTTTTCATACTTTCTTTGTACCACGCAACAACATGGGCGGTACAGCAATGTTTTCAAAAACGTTTTCTTGAATCATCACCTTGACAATAACCAGCCTCTGGACACCTGAAAATCCAGACTAGTGTATTCGCGAATCCGACGGCATTATTAATGAATTATGAGTTTTCCATCTTTTAATAATATGTGTCACTTATTTATTGAGTTTAAAAACAAATAACTAGACATTTTCTAATATGATAAGTTAACAAATCATACGAGATGTGACAATATCTCAATATAGTTTTTCTTTATGACCCTTTCTATAGGGGAATAGTTCTATCTTTGTGGCATTAAAAACCACAAAGATAGGCGTTATGAAATAACGAAAGGTACTTTAGATTGTTGGATTTCATTTTCTTGTATATAATGTCTTCCTTGATTGATCAACTCTCTTCAATGCATCTGGAAACGGGAAATGATAATGACAATGAAGGGTAAGTATATATTTTTCATATGTTTTAAGACTTTAACAATTATGAACGTTTGAATAATTATGAACATGCATGTTCATCTTTTCGAAGTTTTGCCCAAAGTAAGCAAAGCAGAACCTTGGTGGTCTGTCATGATCACAGGACACAGGCCCGTAGCCAGGGTGGATCGCAGGGTTCCCCCTGGCCAAAAATTCTTTCAAAATCATGCAGTTTTTCAGCATTTTGAGCACTTCTCGTGATTTTAGCCATATTTGGGCCAAAATTGTCAAATGTGTCCCCCCTGGAAAATTATGAAAACTGAAGCCCCCTTTGCAAATCCTGGCTACGGGCCTGGATCAGGAAACAAAAATAACATTAATTTTAACTATACCATGTCCACAATATACAGGTTGTATCATGTATACCAAACGACAGCCAGTCCTAGATCACAGTGCCTATTATATAATCTATATAACCATAATAAAGATTATTGAATTTTAGACATACTGGCCAACAAATATTCGCATGGATGATCATTGGGAACATAATTTGTGAACTTTTGTTTGCTACCCACCATTACCCTAATTTGCAAAATTTAATTTTATAATAAATTTTTCTTTCAAATATCGTTAAGATATATCCTTAGCATTCATCAAATATTAAAATAGGTACGTTGCTATACAAGTATATAATAGTGGCATGAGCCATAGTTATCATTGCTTTTAACAGGATACACGCCTGTTCGATTGTATACCATAGACCAAATAGGCATCTTATTTAGAAGTTGTTATAGATGCTTAGCCAAATCAAAGTTGCTTCAATAAGTCCAGCATTGAACAAGCTTTCATATGATATAAAACACATAATGGTCATCCTCTGAACACAGGCCTCCAGAACTCGTACCTCTTTCGTCCTCCTTCTATCTTCTTGCTTATTCTTTCTCATTTTAGGGGTACCAATTTTCCTATTGATTGCAATCATTACATACAACGTGAAATCAGTTTCAGCAACATGTCACACTTTCGATTTGGACCTTTTAAAATATTATTCTTTCTCATTTTAGGTGTATCAATTTTCCTATTGATCGCAATCATTACATACAACGTGAAACCAGTTTCAGCAACACGTTACACTTTCGATTTGGACCTTTTAAAAGATTGTTCTTCTAGTGATCCAAGCAAATGCTATGCTGATAAACAGAACTGTCTGGCTGCATGGGTAGAAGGAAAGTGTACTCCATCGAAATTAAGGAAGTCAGCCAAGGAAGTTAGTGCAATGTTTGGCATGGACTCCGATGAAGAGGGATGGTGCTTGTAAGTATTTGGTGAAACACGTGTCGCACTGCCGAATTACGGGTATCTAGTATTGAGTATTGGTATCGCATCTTAGAATCGTATATTACTGTGTCTGTTTTGTCTTATGCAGTATATGCATACATTTTCATGAATCCATGTCATCGTACATCTTTGTCAACATGCCTTATATTGTCATAGTGTCACCATGCATATTTACCATCATTCATCTGTGCACCATGCATGCACCATGCATGTGTCTTCCTTGCCATCTTGAATCGTTCAATAATGCATCCGTGGTATTATGCATATGTGGCATCGTACATTTGTGGCATTGTGCACCCGTTGCATTATACCTTTGGGGCAACATGTATTTGTGCCACGATGCATCAATGGCATCATGCCTTTGGGGCATCGTGTATTTGTGCCACGATGCATCTATGGCATCATGCATTTGGAGCATCGTGTATTTGTGCCACGATGCATCTATGTCATCATGCCTTTGGGGCAACATGTATTTGTGCCACGATGCATCAATGGCATCATGCCTTTGGGGCAACATGTATTTGTGCCACGATGCATCTATGGCATCATGCATTTGGAGCATCGTGTATTTGTGCCACGATGCATCTATGTCATCATGCATTTGGAGCATCGTGTATTTGTGCCACGATGCATCTATGTCATCATGCCTTTGGGGCAACATGTATTTGTGCCACGATGCATCAATGGCATCATGCCTTTGGGGCATCGTGTATTTGTGCCACGATGCATCTATGGCATCATGCATTTGGAGCATCGTGTATTTGTGCCACGATGCATCTATGTCATCATGCCTTTGGGGCAACATGTATTTGTGCCACGATGCATCAATGGCATCATGCCTTTGGGGCAACATGTATTTGTGCCACGATGCATCTATGTTATCTTGCAATTGGGGCATCGTGTATTTGAGCCACGGTGCATCTATGTCATCATGCCTTTGGGGCAACATGTATTTGTGCCACGATGCATCTATGGCATCATGCCTTTGGGGCATCGTGTATTTGTGCCACGATGCATCTATGTTATCATGCATACGTGGCATAGTGTATCATTTGTTGCATAGTGCATTTTTGGTATCAGTCATCTTGCATCTAAGGCATCATGCTTTAATAAACCCAGGCATTATACGCATATTATTTCTAGATCACTTATGTTAATGTTAAAAATTCCCGATTAGTTGAATTTAATTTTAGGGAAATTACAAGTTTGCCAGTTTATTGATTTATTTATTTTATTTATGACTTTAACACTAACCCAATTTCCTTTCTATTTTCAGTTTCTGTGAATTTATTTACCTGTTTGTCCCAGGCATATGTAAGGCTGAGATTGGGGGTTTATTGGGCCGACGTTAGCATTTTTAAACACAATGCTTGGTATATTGGCAAACCGACCCACCTTCCCGCCTATGGTACATTCCTAAACCGATCAAATGGTATCAACAATGTGGACTCTAATGCAGTGCATAAAGTATTTATATATATTGTAAACCAATGCACGATTTTAAATAAAAATATTGGCCCTTAGTGGTGACAATTCAATACTATACCTGCTGTCTGAAAATTCAAACATTTCTGACTTTATTTTGGGATTATCTTTTGATTTTAAGTTACCTATGAAAAAGAGAAAAGGAGGAATTTGAATAATTCTGAATCTTAAATCTTCAATAACATTACGATAAAATCAGATATCTTAATTGTACGGAGAACACTCGACGTGGGCTCGCTATTTACCACAGTTCACTGGCGGATCTGGGGGCCCGCCCCCCACCCTTTGGGTGGGCCCAGAAAAAATTGGGCTCAAAAGGCTCCAAAAAGTGGGCCTTTTTGGTCATTACTGGGCCTTTTAAGGCCTTATTTTTTAATTTCAGGTCAAATTTTGAAGAAAATGGGCCTCAAAATTTCAAAATTTGGGTTTTAGGGGCCCACATTTTTTCCGCGCAGTGCGGAAGTTTTTTCTCTGACCTGAAATATCCCCCCCCCCTTGTTGGTTACCAGATCCGCCCCTGCTGTTTGTAATACCGTTGAGCAAACGAACGGGCTACAACATGATACACGGTACCTACGGGGTGGGAAAAACAAACAGTTTTACAGTTCCCACATCACACCAAATACAAAAATTAATCAAAAAAGGAAATAAATGCCAAAAGTCACCACACGATGGTGAACGATGAGCCAACCCGGCTACTGTGACAGCTTTATTCGGCCGTGATTACCGCGCCATCTTTACATTTGATGAAGTTATATTTTATTTTCATATTTGCAAGTAAGTGTTAATTATCATGTCGAGGAACTTTTTCTAATTCTTTCTCTTATTCTATCATGAGTTATAAATGATCTTATGATGCAGTTCATATCGTTCAGCTTAAAATCCACCTGTTTATGTGTACTGTACAAAAAACGGACTAATCCGATGAGCAAGATAAGAATAAATAAAGGCAAAGCAACAAATGTTTTCAATAAGTTCACTCTCAAAGATTTGTCGTTCTTAAATACGGTGCATTAAGAGCTCTTCAAACTGAAGAACAACCAGGAAGTAGGACACAGACCGATTCTTTAAAAGCAGAATTTATGGTGTTATTGAGGCGTTACATGCACTATATAGTAAGGTCAGATTACCAGTATTTTATCAATTACAATTTCTAACATTTTGCAGCTCAAATTGCTCAAACCTTGTCACACATCTCGTCTCGTTTCATCTAATTTCCTGGGGAGAATTTGAATCTCATTTTCGATAAAAAGACGGACGTTCTTAGTTGATCGTTCGCTTATTTCACAGAACCTTCAAGTAAAAAAGTTCGTCATGTATTGCATTTTGATAACATTGGGTATTAAAGACAACAATACAAACCAGAGAGGTTAAACTGCATGGGCCTTTAAAACTGATTTTTGAAGACTAACAGATTTTTAACACCAACAGTCTGATGATCATAGACTACAGTATCGATTGAGTGAGATGAATATTCTTACGAAAACACGATTATTGAGGACTTTGAGCAAATCCTTTGTACGCAGGATATTGAGATTTTATACCCATCAAAAGCATCCCGACATTCACACATGGATGAAGATGCATATGGAGATATCACGACGTCATATGACCCCCGAGATGCAGCTCTACCTGTTAACATCCAGGTGCGCTTTGTACAATGTACCCGCATCCTCAGATGAGTCTGTAGACAATACGTGGAATGATCCTTATTGGATGTTTTACTGGCCCGGAGGACAAGTTCTATCCAGGTTTGTGACTTTGGTATCATGACAAAAATTATAAACATCTTTGAGGTCTACTCTGGTGTCATAGGATTTGAGCGGTACATGTAACAAGACTATTTAGTGTATATTCCCAAGAAAGATGACACTGTAGTAGACCTGTTTATATAGTCTATCCTCTCTTTAACGATTCGATGCGATTAAACAGACTGTCAGTGGTAGATTAAACATGATTGTATACATAATTTAATGTATTTTTATTACACTTATTTGTGTCATTGCATCTTATACCAGGGGCAGGAATTTGAACTTTCTTCAATTAAAAGCCGAGTGCTATATTATACGATACAGGTGTAAAAGAAATTTTGGTCCCCTGGGGATTATGGTCCACTTTCCTTTCCTTACGGCCCTTACTGGCCCTGACTGTGTATAAATAATAAGGAAATGATTGTAATTAGGTCACCATATAAATCAATAGAGGGTAGGACCAAAATTTGATAGGACCACCTACCCTTTTACACCGGGACAAAACATCTAGGAAGACAAGTCTTGAATACTAATAGTTATATATATGTTCTCCTTTTTGAACACAGATACATTCTGGACAATCCTAAGATATTTGCCACGAAGCGTGTTCTAGACGTAGGAAGTGGCTGTGGCGCAAGTGCTATCGCTGCGGCAATGATGGGAGCTCGTGTGGTTGCAAATGATATAAGTAAAGGTAATAGGTGTTGTCTGTCTGTCTGTAGTTCAATTAATTGGGAGGACGAGGTATGAAGAGGGGGATGGTCGTGAGAAGGAAGTGAAACTGCTTATCGACGCGCCGCATTTTGAATATATCACAAAATGGAGCCACTCGCACCTCGCGTATTAAGATTTTGAAGGGAGGGACAACGTTTTTGGACAACGTTGAAACACTTATCTAGTGCATCCATTGTTGACAACTGAAATCTCAATAATTTGATTGGTTAATGTAGATCCATCGGATAAAAATACGGCCGGCAATATGCCAGCAAGGAGGACTGGCTCTCAGAATTCGTTTCCGATCATGTTCTCGATAGCTCGTTCAGTGCTTTCAAAGCGACTACCAAAGAATGGTTGACGCCGTTGTCGTAAAAAACAGGCTATAAATATAATTATTACATCATTGCTAGAATTCGTGTGATTTGATTGGTTGGTTCAGTACCATGTGATCAAAAATACTATAGCAGTAGCTTATTTCAGTCTATGTTCCTGCAATAATGTTGTTATTTCGATCATTTTTTTTGTTTTACGACCTTGACGACCCAAGATCTTTGAAAGAAATCTTTATATAATTAACTATTTGCTAAATTTTAATTTTAGATGCAGTTGAAGCAACAAAAGTGAATGCCGCCTTGAACAATGTATCCGTCGACACTTCAACTAAAGACTTTATAGGAGAAACCGACATTGACGTTGATATTGTGTTCCTTGGTGATATGTTTTACGATCAAGAATTTACTAACATTGTATATGATTGGATAACGCATCTTTCAAGAAATGGTACACGCATTCTGATTGGTGATCCGGGTAGAGTACATCTGCTGTGCCATCCAATCATGGACAAGTTACACGTTTTGCAAGAATATGAAATTCCTTTGGAGCATCAAGAAACAGGGTTTGGACTCACAAATGGCGTCGTATGGACATTTAGTCCAGAATGATTGGTGGTGATTCATAAATTGATGCAGTTCCGCCATCCGCCCATGGGCATTAAGCTAAAACATCTTTGAAATCATATGTCGGGGACTTTTTCGATATTTCTATATCATATTACTGTCCATTCGAATTACATCGTTCCATTATTCTGTGTAGAACTATTTCTCAAAAAATTACTGCTTGCAGTGACCTCTATTTAACTTCTATCAATATGAACGATTACGATTGGCTAATCAATCCACCTTGGGGTCATTATAAACTCATCAAAGGTAGCTTCTTATCTTTTTTAATTTACCATTAAATATATAAAGAAGCTGTGAAGTGATTTCTCGTATTGTAGTGTACTATTTAATGCAAATATAAAATGTGTACATGCTTTGTCCATATGAAAATATAAATAAAGAGATTCTAAACTAATAATATTATGCTTTTATATGATACAATGTCGTGATGCAGTGAATCGAAACTAAAAATACAAATTAAATTGAACGATAAATTTATCATTGCCTTGTATATATGTATACAATCAATATTAATCTTATGTTCTCTGTTTACACGATATTCAACTTGAATATTGAAATAGTTCGAGATTTATTTTTATCTTGTGAATTCTAACTATAATATAAAGTAGACAGATTCTGATATACCGCTTTGACTTGAAACATCTACAGAAGAGCTAAGGCAAACGAAACATTAGAATGGAGATTTGTATGGGGGTCGTGTATTATTTGGACACGCGGCCAATAATCATTTCTTTTGACTGGAAATTACATGGTTAACATTACCTCCCCCCAAAAATCTTATCAATAAACTTAATATGCCGCCATTATGTTTTTATACGAGAAGCGTTTCGCCATCTTTTAAGATTCAACCATAGAGTTCCCATGATAAAACCAGGTTAACCTTTTCAGCATATTTTTGTTCAGCAAACTTTGATATCTTCAAAATTTGATCTTTAAAAAATTTATAACTCGTGGTGCAATCAATTCTTTCAATTGAAACGGAAACAATAATATCCTTTTTTGGAGAAATAAGTCCTGCATATTGAAAAGCAATATCAAGAAACAATTTTACGAATATCGGAGAATAATTGATTATTTTTTTCAATAATTTTTGTATTTGGTATTCCGGTGTTAAAGAAATTATGGTCCCCTGGGGATTATGGTCCCCTTTCCTTACAGCCCTGACTGTGTATGAATAATAATGAAAATAATTGTAATTAGGTCACCATATAAATCAATAGAGAGTAGTACCAAACTTTGAAAGGACCACCTACCCTTTTACACAGGAAGATTGTCATGGAGTAAAACGTACGCATCATTTCAATATTTTTTTAAAGAACACTAAACTACATGTACACGTATTGCAACATCGAATGAATTAACAGTTTCTATAATGTCCATACTGCTGGTAAGTACAAGGTGAATCAATCATTCAATGAAACGGAAAATAAATAATATACTATACACATTATTTAGTTTACAAACAAGAATACAGTGGCATATACGTAAATCGCCACTGTACGAATATTAGAAATAAGATGAAGCGTTTAAGATTACTGTTTTCCATGTGTTTACTTATGTTTTGTACATTTTTGATGGACGCCAATGCTGCTAGAGAAACTTCAAATCCTGGGATGACACCCGACTCGAGTAAGTAAACTTAATCTTAAAGCTATTATTTAATTTGAACACCCTCCGGAGAGCTTTTTCCACCTTGGTAACTAAACAGTAAAAAAAACGTTTGGCTATTTGATGACCCCACGTGGTCAAGATCATAAGCATTTATTAATGATTTGTTGAATAATTTTGACTTCTAATTTACGAAATAAACATCCTCCGATCACAGGGCTTCAAGATCCACAATATCATCTTTAATAAGAAGGTACGGATTCTGGACACCTGATTAGGAGGATGTGAAATATAGGGCACATTTCAAAAGTGATAAAAGTACAAATATATTATTGAGAGATATAACCCCAAAGATATACCTACGTATATAAATTAAAAGGCCTATGATAAGTTTATAATGATATGTAAAATAAATTTTTCTTGAGTCAATCTTTTTGCCAACTTTTGACAAATATACGCCCAATAAAAACGGCTAAAACCCCGGATGCCGAAATTCACGCTAATATTCCCGACACAGCATTAGGGCACATAGGGCACATTCCATATTACAGTACATAACTTTCGAAAGAATGATACAGACTCGTATATTTCAAGTTAAAATGTGATAAATAAGATACTTTTACCAGCTTTTTCACATCTTTGGAATACAAACTTAAAAATAAAAAATTTGCACCACTGAAGCCAGTAAGCCACCCCCGAACCAGCTCAATCCATGAAACACAAACTGGTTTTATTTCAGCATGCTCTGGTAAGCGGGAAAAATATCTGGCAGATTATTCACCGGAAGATCCAGTAGATAAAGTCCACTGTGACTATTACAAATGCAGTAGGGCTAACAAGTATGTGAAGGAGACATGTCCGGAGAATCAAGCAGTGAGTAAATTAGCACTAGAAAGAGCTGCAGCAACCAAAGCTCAAAGTGTACACCCGTGTGTAGATCAACCCGGGGCGTGTTTGGCTGGTGCGCCACAAGGCAGAATGGGAATCATTGAACCAATTGGTGGCGGTAAGATTTTCTTTTTATTCTCTGTTACCCTAGTTGAGGAGTCCTCGCCTTCATTCATTGCTATTAACCAGAGATTTACTCGTAGCATATCCTTTTTATATCCATCCCATTGATTTTTTAAACTTCTCCGTTTCTTTAATGGCTCTCAGGTAATGTATAACCTGGTGTGATTAACCCTGAACTGTAATGTCAGTTTCAATTGTTCTGGTTTCACAAGTTCTTCCATTTCATCATTTATATTACCATTTTCTCACGTGTGATTGGAATGCCCTTCTCCCTACCTCCTAGTCTTACCCTATTTAAAGAGAGCTAAATCTTCCTAAACTTCCCCCTTTTCATCCTTGTAGGCAAATTTTGACCCCATAACCTTTCTCGTCCTGAACTCCCATCTTCTGAACGACACTTTGACTGTTTGCAATCTGATTTTCGACGCCGTTTCGGTGTCAAATTTCGGTGCCGTTTCGGCACCAAATGGACTGACTAGTCTGGTAGCAAATTTTGGTGTCAAAAGTTTTCGGTGCCGGAACGGTGTCGAAACGGTGCCGGAACAGTGCCGAATTTTTTCGATGCCGAAACGGCGTCGAATTATATTGGCTGTGTACACAGAACAAAATTAGCACAGAAGTAGAATTGATAGTTTTTAAAAATGTAGGACTTATTTCTTCAAAAAGGATAATATTTTTTTTACGTTTCAGTTGAAAGAATATTGATTGCAACACGAGCAGTCTATAACTTCTTCAAAAATAGAATGGTTCTGAATTAAGTCAAATTTTTGAAGGTATCAACATATGCTAAAAAAGGTTAACATGAGTTTATCCTATGGAAAAATGGGATATGTGGTGTATTTTTTTGGGGGGGGGGATTGAAATCATGCTTGACCATAATTCCTTGCTTGACCATCAATTCTACATCGCTGGAACCATTTCTCAAAGTACCCGTTCCGTTCCACATTTCAGATTTGTTGGACTCTGATCCATCGAATGATCCACCGGCTGGATGTGATGCTGAGATCATATGGGTGATGTCTGACCTTTGCCCAATCGATATAGAGAGAAAGCTTGATGCTGTCGACCTTGTGCGAGATATCACGCAAAACGTGGATTTCACCTCAGCTTTAAGCGCCATGGACCGGTTCTGGAATTGTTATTTTTCCTTGGATGATGCAACTATTGAACTGAACAATAGGTTCGACTTTGGAAGTTACCAGTACTTTTACTCCAGCAAAGAACCATTTCCTGATGTATTAGTCGTAGTCACTGACGATGTTCAATTGCAAGGCTCATCAAATCTCACGGGACTTGGTGTGATAGCGTACGCTGTGGGCTTTCCCCCTGGAGTATATGACAAATATAATGAGGCTCAACTTTTGGAATGGGCTGGCGTTGCAGGGACATCTGATGTATTTGTGGTTTCAGATCTCCAGCAAATGAATGATATAATCTGGCGTCTTGGGGAAATGGCATGGCTGTAAGTATGGCCCCCTCCCTCTTCACAGACCAGGTGTGAATGTTGTCTCCCGGGATTAACGATCCTTCTAGCTTACCTGAGTATGAATATAAACTTAACTAGAAGATTTTTTTTAAAATTTACAATGGCTTTAAATTATATTACTTTCTCAGTTACTGTAATAGATTCTTATCAAGAGCCTAATTGGATCTCTATTGAACGGGACCCTAATTCTTCAAATTAAAGGACAATAACACCGAGGAACTGTAATTTATCATATGGATATCAACTATTCGGGTCGAAAGGAACTAACGATAATTCCAAGAGAGCTGTACTAATTTCTCATGTGGATGGGGACTATATTTCAAAGGGGACTGGCATTTCTCGTATGGAAGGGAACTTTAATAACAAGGGGGCTGTAATTTCCCATGTTAAAGGGGACCTTTATTCCAAGGGGACTGTAATTCCAAGTGATTGTAATTTCCCATGTCGAAATGGACTATATTTCCAAGGGACCGCAATTTCCCATATGGAAGGGGATTGTAATACCGAGGAGACTGCGATTCCTCATATGAACATGAATTACAATGTCAAGTGGGCTGTAATTCAATATATATCGGTCTCTTGAATTATAATCATATGGTACATCTATTCCTGCTTCGTTGGTCAACTATTTTCTCGTCTTTTGCTTGATATTGAATGACATAAAAAGGGGTCAATCATAATTAGTCGTTTTTAAAAACATAACAGTAAACATAAAATCATTATTATTGAACTTGAAACGCTAGGAAATGGGATAAATAAAATTAAACATGAATTCAAATTAGAATGTTGATATATTGTTGATATCGATAAAATGTTTATATACGGTATGTGACGTTTACCTAGATTAAACAAATACATTTTATGGATGCGCACAAGTACAAGTATATTGTATTTTTATATTTCAGAGATTTGTTCTATTGAGGCTAATATGCAAAATATACTAACAGGATCTGCAGTAACGATTACATACACATGGATACATAAATTAAAGCACATTCGCTGGAGAAAGTAACACGTCTGTAACGCGTGCTTTTTTAGTTTTGTTGTACTCTTTATTTTCAAATAAATATTATTATACTATAGGAGGTAGCTCGAGCTCTTGATTTTGTTATAGCTGATCGCACTAATATTTGTAATGTGATTTTTATGCCATTTTGTTACAGAAGCCGATCGCCGAATTATAACGTCAACTACGAACACCGTCCACAAAAGTATTGGTGACATAGAATTCTTTTTAATATTATTATACTATACAGGGTAGCTCTTGATTTTGTTACAGCCGATCGTTCTTATATTTGTAATGTCTTTTTATGTCACTACCTGCCATTTGTTACAGACGCCGAACGTCAACAGCGAACACCGTCCAAAAAGTGGCGGTGACATAAAACTTCTCAACCAGGAACTTGCCCCATGGGTTGAGTGGTTTTCAATGTTTCCTATTAAACTATTATGTATTAATCACGCAATGAATCGGAAAATAAACAATAAACATAGAACAATAATATTATACTATTATAGCTAACAAGTAGACACAAAGTAACTTTTATCATTGCGCATAATATCAAACATAAGATGGAGCGTTTCAGATCAATGCTATCCATATGCGCACTTTTGGCTTGTATATATTTGGTGAAAGCAGGAGGGAAAAAAGAAACGTCAAAATCTGGACAGACCCCAACTTCGTGTAAGTAAATATGTCCTTTTGATGCTTACTTACTGTATACAGTACATCGAATTGTCAGATTTTTAAAATGGCGGACATTTTCTTGATAGGCCACTTTGATAATTTGCACCCAAGGTTGTTTCTATGTACGATTTGAATCTTTCCAAGATACAAATTATAGACAATTTTTTTAACAAATACATATATTGCAGCCATGTTGAAACCCTTTTTCAAATTTTGAGAAGGTACCAAGTCTATAAAGGCTAATTTGAACCAAAATCACGGTCAGACAAACAAATGATCTGGAATGACGGTTTCCGTATGCACTCAAACATTAATTCGGAACTGAACTCAGATCACGTAATTTGTCTTGTCTGTATCTGTCGATAGTTCCCAAATATTAATCAATTCAATTGTATTATACACCCACGGGGGTGTCAAAGCCCGCATACTTTTGGAATTTTGTAATGAAAAATGAAATAAAATTATTTTGAAATTGAATTGAAATTGAATTCGAAACGGCTAAATGTAGCTTGTCATTCTATAAACTCTCATTGTGCGTGAATTCATTTTAGCGTGCTCTGGCAAGAGCGAAAAATACTTAGCAGATTATTCACCGACGGATCCAGTAAACAAAACCCATTGTGACTATTACATATGCAATAGAAAGAAAGGGAAATATGTAAAGGAGACATGTCCAGAGAATCAAGCAGTGAGTAAATTAGCATTAGAAAGAGCTGCAGCAACCAAAGCTCAAAGTGTACAACCGTGTGTGAATCAACCGGGGGCCTGTTTGGCTGGTGAACCCAAAGGCACTACAGATGAAGGGATGGGTGGTAAGAAATACGTTACATTCTCATCCAGTAGTTCACTAGTATAACTGACTAGTCGATGATCCCATTGAATATCGTATGATCCCATATACTCCATCGAGGGAGCTTAGTGTTCATCTTCTGATTTTGGCATTAAATCATTTCTACTCTTGAAATGTTCAATATTCATATATGCTTTTTCATATGCGCACTTTTGACTTGGTGGAAGCAGGAGGGAAAAAAGAAACATCAAAATCTGGGCAGACCCCAACGTCGTGTAAGTAAGCGTTCCGTATGGATGATAAAATATATGTGGTAATACTTCTGCCATGCGTTGTCAAATTCGTGTTCGACTGGATATGGCCGGATAATCGATAATCTCTTAATCGTATTTCGACGGACTAACGAACTGACGAACGAACTGGAATGACAATTTCTCGATGTCAAAACATGAACTTCGTTTGGTGGAACATTTCAACTAGCAAGCCAACAGCAATTGAAGTTTGAACTAATTCACAGTATAATCACATGACTTGTCTGAGTCCATCTGTACCTTTCAGATACTCTAGATATTTTATTTCTCAATTTCTGACAGATCTAGTCGTTTCATAAAATATTTGAGTTCGTGGTTTCATTTCAGCATGCACTGGCAAGCGAGAAAAATACTTAGCAGATTATTCACCGACGGATCCAGTAAACAAAACCCATTGTGACTATTACGTATGCAATAAAAAGAAAGGGAAATATGTAAAGGAGACATGTCCAGAGAATCAAGCAGTGAGTAAATTAGCATTAGAAAGAGCTGCAGCAACCAAAGCTCAAAGTGTACACCCGTGTGTGAATCAACCCGGGGCGTGTATGGCTGGTGAACCCAAAGGCACTATAGATGTAGATGAAGGGGATGGTGGTAAGGAATACGACACATTCTCACCCAGTAACACAAGCGTAAATGACCGATCGGTGATCCCTCTTGACATGGTATGATTAGATCACATCCCGGGGATCACATGTACTCCATCGAAGGGGAGTTCAGTGTAAATGTTTTATCCGACTTTTTTTGTAAAACATATGTATTTTTAAGTGATTAATATTCACATATGCATGCTTTCCATGTGCGCACTTTTGACTTGGTGGAAGCAGGAGGGAAAAAAGAAACGTCAAAATCTGGGCAGACTCCAACGTCGTGTAAGTAAATGTAAATAGTATGGATGCTAAAAATATGTGTGGAGATACATTTGGTATGCGTTGTTAAAATCGTGTTAGACTTTTCAATGTCCAAACATAAACTTCGTTTGGTGGAACAACTAGAAAGCCAATGGCAATTGAACTCTGAGCTAATTCACATTATGATCACATAATTTGACTGTCTGCATCAATCTGTACTTTTCAGATGTTCTAGAACTGTAGATGGTTTATTTCATTTATGTATCTATTCATTTTCATTTTTTTGGCCATTCCAAAAATATCTGATTTCATGGATTCATTTCAGCATGCACTGGCAAGCGGGAAAAATACTTAGCAGATTATTCACCGACGGATCCAATAAACAAAACCCATTGTGACTATTACGTATGCAATAGAAAGAAAGGGAAATATGTGAAGGAGACATGTCCAGAGAATCAAGCAGTGAGTAAATTAGCATTAGAAAGAGCTGCAGCAACCAAAGCTCAAAGTGTACACCCGTGTGTTGATCAACCGGGGGCGTGTTTGCCTAATGAGCCCCGGGGCAGGATGGGAATCATTCTGCCTATAGATGAGGGGGAGGGAGGTAAGATAATAGGCTAAAGCTACACATTTTTAGGAGAATGTGTACTATCCCCTGGGAATACCGTTCCCGCTTGTTTCAAGGGACCAAATTACAAATATTCCATCTATATTTTGTTGTGACGTTCTTTAGTGTAAATTTTTCTTGAGAAATGTAGTCCCTTCATAGTTCAAATTTTTCACCGTTTTCATATTTCAAAAGGAGCCTATGTGAAGTGACTTAGCCAAGACAACACATAATATTGATAAAAAATCTAAAAATAATATACACGAAATAACGACACTATCCGGAAGACAGATTTCTATAATGTGTTTGATTATATAACATATTAAATATACCATCTCGGCCACACGCTCATGCATGACACAAAGAATCATCAAGGTGCAACAAAAAAGAAAGACCAAACATCTTTCCACATACAGATGAGATCTATATGATGAGACACTGAGTAGGCCTTTTTTCATGCAGCGCATTTGACCTGTTGACTCTCCATGTTGTTTCTTGTTAATTCTGTATTTCAGAATCCGATTCGCTAAAATCTATCACATCGCCTGAATGTGACGCTGACATTTTATGGGTGATGTCAGACGCCTGCCCGTTAGAAATCACCGTAAAACAAGACGCTATCAACCTAGTTCGAGACATCACGCAAAATATAGATTTCACCTCAGCTCAGAGTAACATTGACCCCTTCTTGGGATGCTACTTATCATTAGATGATACAATCACAGCTCTAAAGGAAAGATTCGACACGGGAAACCAATATGGAGGTTTTCAGTCTCCGTATTCCTACTACGATCAAAAAGAGCCCTTTCCGGATGTTTTGGTTGTGGTCACCGATGACGTAGAATTTCGAGGTTCGGCGGATCTCACAGGAAGAGGGGTGATAGCATACGCTATAGGCTTCCCCCAAGGATTGTATAATACAGAGGATAATAACCAGCTGTTGGAATGGGCAAGCAAGGCTGGGACAAATAATATATTCCCCGTTGACAACTTCCAGCAATTAGATGATATAATCTGGGGGCTCGGCTTTATGGCTTTGCAGTATGTACGATTATTGCCAAAACCTCAGTCATATTTGCTTTACGGCGACCGTATGTAAACCGTGGATACCTAAAATTACTAAATGCCTATACGGCAACCATAACTCGGAAATTATAACTCGAATTATAACCTTTTTAATTCAACGATTATGTAGCCAAACCAAACGTAGAACGGTTCACGTTAGCGTTACGTTGGTCGTACGGTTGTCTTGCGGCTACCCTAGGGTGTTATACAGGTACATGAACATGATGAAGGTTACAATTGAGCTTGGCGAACCGCATTTTAGATTCGCCACAGGCCATTGGCATGTGTCCAAAACAACTGCGTTCGCCGTAGGAACGCCCTACGGTAGTTGCCTTGTCTCATCAAATTCAAAATACGCTGTATGGCTTCCGTAGCGAATCTGAATGTTAAAGTATTGGACAGCAGCATTTCCTAGACAACCCTAGAATTGCTATTGGCCGTGCGGTCGTCCTGCCGGAGCACATGTGACTGAGGCTGAACTGGTCCTGTGAATTATCTTATTAAAATCAAGATTCCATCACAAGGTACCCATGGGTAATATCAACGACCGATCGTGAGCTCGCGGTATCAAGAATAACCATATTATGAACAACTTCCTATGACGAAAATATTATAGAAGGTTCCGTATTGTGACGCCTCTCTGAAATGATCAGGGTGTGAATACAAATCGTGGTACATGTTTATACTTTTTTTCATTCCAGATCTCTGCCCTGATGACCAACGAACAGAATATTTCACAAGTCCCGTGTTTGAGCATACATAGTATGATATAAAGAATGACAATGTACAGTACATGGTGTAACTTGTAATTTTATGGATGAAATTATTGTGTAACACGACTGGACTAGAATTTCTTTAAATAAACACGACACTTAATTTCATTTTATATGTTACACTGTTATCAAATAGACTGAATGACTGTTAATGAATATAGTACATGTATTCAACATAAGACTATGGAAGTTTGGAGACTTGAGACGAGATTAACATATAAAGTGGCCAGTATAACGTTTTACCATCTCATTACCCTACTATCACACCAAACTAGTTCTCGCTACGTTCTCAAAAACGGGCTTCAACTGTGTACGAGCGGACTGAACCTACTAAGAACCGTTTGGGATCTATTTACAAACTTCATCGAACGTACTCGAACGGGTAGGTCCTCTAGAACTTAGACAATGCTCAAAATGTTCTCGTGGTCGTCACGTTGTACAATTAGAACAGTGACAACGTACTAACGACGAGCTGGACGTACTACGAACGGAACCGTCGTACTTCAATCCTACTAGGGACGTTTTAACAACGAGTTGAACTGTCTGAGAACGTGTTGAGAACGAGGTAGAACTAATTGCAAACGGGTTTAAACTGATTAAGAACGTATTTGACACTGCTTATGAACGAGTTAACAAAAATATAGCTATCACACCAAACAAGTTGCCATTGCATTCTTCAAAACTGGTTTTAAACTGTGTGCGAACGGAATGAACGTAGCTGCAACTTTCTAAGGTCTATTTACGAACTTTATGAACGTTCTCAGACGGGAATAAGATTTTGGAATTTTGAATCGATCCAAAATTCGATGGCGACCATACCGTTCTGTAATCAGGTCATGTTGACCTTCTAGACTAAGGGACGCGTTCAAGGACATTGCACACCGACGTGGTGCGACCTGAACCAACTGCGAACGAGATGGACGTATTGAAGACTGTTTAAGAACGAAGAAGCTAATTATTTCAGACATATTTCCCGACCACAGCCAGATTGAGCCCGTTTTACGACGTTTTCGTATGACTGGCAAGAACGGGTAAGAACTAGTTTGGTGTGATAGGGGGGTTAACGACCAGGATCCAGGCTAAGTGCAGCATGCCACTGTAGTAATTTTCATAGGCAAAGGTCGATAGAAAAAGGGGGCTTATGGTTGCCAAACTTATGGAGGGGAGTGTATGTGTGAGGAGGCAAAACTGCAATGAACGTCTGGATTTTTCAGATGACCTTGACCTATAAATGTGATGTGACATTTACATATCACAGTAAGATAAACTTATGAAGACTTTATATCAGTTGGCCAATACTGTATTGTATCTTTAATATGAATAGGTTATACAGTATAAGTGATAAGTGTTTACCTTAATAACCACTGGTAAAATAATCCTCCTTTAAAAGCAATACAGGAATAAATATGAAATAAATATAAAATTCCATTGCACTATATGTACAAAGCTTGTTAAAGTAACATTGATTAATGTTCTTTTTTAAATTATGTACAGTTCCCTTTGAGAGAAATGTTTTTATTTCATTTGCGTTCCTATTTCTTTTTATATTATCATATCGTCCCAATGCACAATGTATGTTTAGTGAATACAACACCTAATATTACAGTCTTTAGTGTTCATAAGAGGTGCTTCTAGATCTCTATACATGTACCACTGAGGCTTCACTTACATGTATGTTCCCAATTCTTCATGTATTTCTTAACTATGCCAATATATGTTAAGTGAATGATAGCCACCTTGTATATATACAGTTCACTAGAATTAGAAAGATGTTTCCTATTCAAAGGAAAATGGCATTTGCATTCCCAAACCAACATGTATTGGCGTAATATGCTAGATCCCCTTTGTTCGTGTTCTGTGGTCCTATTCAAAAAACGTGGCGTTTATGTTTCCAAATCAACTTATAACTGTAATGTACCAAATCACCTTTGTGCATGTTCTGTGCTTACTCCACCTAATTCTAATAGCTGTTTATCAGGGTTGTCTCTCCAGTCTTCAAGCTTCAACTGAAATTAAACATACACATGTCTGTCAGTGTTTTTGTAACCATATATCAGAATATAGAATATCTAAGTAACCCTTCAACCAGAGAGAAATGAAGGTAATGGAGCTACACAGAATTATGTTGTTGTAAACTTATAAAATAATTGCTAATAAGTTTTTATGTCATGGGTTTAAGTGTGTGAACATTATAACAAGTGTATTCCAATAGTTGTTTCTAAGTGCTATATGCCTGGGCTATATGTTTAGCTTTCTTTGACCATGTTTCAATGGTAACTTATAACCAACAAATCATTGAAGTGTCTACAGTGCTGGCCTATCTTTAAACATGTTTCAATGGTTACTATTACAAACAACACATTAATAGATGCAAAATGTCACCACCTGCCATATGTTACAGATGCAGATCGCCAAACACCAACCGCCATCCACAGAAAAATTGGAGTCTATAACAACATGTCACCACTTCTTGTGGTGACATAATAAACTATCAAAGCATGTGGACTGCTCACTTTTCCTTGAGCATGTTTCAATGGTTACTATTACAATAAATTATTAAAGCATGTGCTTTGCTCACCTTTCTTTGAGCATGTTTCTGTGCCTCCTTTCTTTCCCATTGTTTCTGTTTCTCCTGATCTCCTCTTACATCATTACCTCCGCAGCCCCACACCTGGAAGACATTATAATGGCAATATCAAACAGTGTGTAATTATATCTCATATGTTAAATGCAAAGGTCTACACATAAGAACTGATTTTGTTAAGTGGGTGGTGATACAGAACTATAAAACAAACAGCTTTGGTGGGTGAAAAGCGTTATTTAACAATAAGGGATTCCAAGCGATTGCTCCATGGCCGAACTGATAGTCTATGGCTAAAAATGTATTATCTGAATAAATTACCTCAATACTGTAGTTTGTATTGCATACCATAATGTGTGACTGTAGTAAAGTCTATATCTATGACTAGTATATCTTACCTCAATACAGTATAGTTTATATTGCACACCATAATAGGTGACTGTAGTAAAGTCTGTATCTATGACTAGTATATCTTACCTCAATACTGTATAGTTTATATTGCACACCATAATAGGTGACTGTAGTAAAGTCTGTATCTATGACTAGTATATCTTACCTCAATACTGTACAGTTTATATTGCACACCATAATAGGTGACTGTAGTAAAGTCTGTATCTATGACTAGTATATCTTACCTCAATATTGTATAGTTTATATTGCACACCATAATAGGTGACTGTAGTAAAGTCTGTATCTATGACTAGTATATCTTACCTCAATACTATATAGTTTATATTGCACACCATAATAGGTGACTGTAGTAAAGTCTTTATCTATGACTAGTATATCTTACCCCAATATTGTATAGTTTATATTGCACACCATAATAGGTGACTATAGTAAAGTCTGTATCTATAACTAGTATATCTTACCTCAATACTGTACAGTTTATATTGCACACCATAACAGGTGACTGTAGTAAAGTCTGTATCTATGACTAGTATATCTTACCTCAATACTGTACAGTTTATATTGCACACCATAATAGGTGACTGTAGTAAAGTCTGTATTTATGACTAGTATATCTTACCTCAATACTGTACAGTTTATATTGCACACCATAATAGGTGACTGTAGTAAAGTCTGTATCTATGACTAGTATATCTTACCTCAATATTGTATAGTTTATATTGCACACCATAATAGGTGACTGTAGTAAAGTCTGTATCTATGACTAGAACGAGAGATTTAGAGTCACAACCCACTTGGATGCATCTTGGTAAGTTACGATTATTTTGGTTATAGTACATCAGACCTGCACCAGCTGAAAATATCAAGAAACATTAATTTCTTATAGACTTACACAGCCAATATAATTCTGCGCCGTTTCGGCATCGAAAAGATTCGGCGCTGTTCCGGAACCATTTCAGCACCGTTCCGGCACCAAAACCTTTCGATACCAAAATTTGCCACCGGACTAGTCAGTCCATTTGGTGCCGAAACGGCACTGAAATTTGGCACCGAAAAGGCGTCGAAAATCAGATGTATTTTGGGGGTGTATTAGGATATGGGTACAAATCCAGACCCCATTATGCTGTTAAATTGCTTGAAGGTTGAAAACATCTTTGAAATCATAGTTTAAAATATACAGCTTCACTTTCAGGATGATTGACTAACTCATTTGGAAGATTTGGAAGATGAACTAACTTATGATGATTTTACTTGTGGACACAAAACTACCAAATAATATTTATAAAACAAAAACTGATACCTTTCATGAATCTAAACTGTGGCTGCAGCTGAATCAATGTGGAAGTCTCCTTACCCCATCTGTTACTCCCTTCCCTGGAACAATACAAGTATTAACCTACAGGCCAACATATCATACTTCATGAAATATACATGTAATCAATGTGGAAGTCTCCTGACCCCATCTGCTACTCCCTTCCCTGGAACAATACAAGTATGAACCTACAGGCCAACATATCATACCTCATGAAATATACATGTAAACAATGTGGAAGTCTCCTTACCCCATCTGAGAAAAATTTGTTCAATTTAACATATGTATAAAATATATGTAACTGTGACATTATATTCTTGCTTAAAGGCCCACTCTGCATATTTTCAATGTTTTGGGGCAAAATAAAGGCTTTAATTTGAATTCTATAGAATGTCCAATGTACTGATAAGAACCTTATTTTTCATTTGACACCAATAGCTCAAACAGACCACATCAAAGCTTTCAATAATTAATCAAAAAATATTTTCAAATAACTTCAAATGCTTTTTTCTGTGTGAAATATTTTTTATTGGTTCAATATTAAACAAAATCAAACTTTGTTTCATATTTGGGCGAGTGCGAGTAATATGTTTCAATGATATTTTTTTCTTTTTTCTTCTAAATTAAGTATACTGGGCCTTTAACCTCTTGAATCCCAGGCTCTAAAATTGGCATGAAACCAGAGAATTTTTCATTTTTTGCCACCTTTTGACATTTTATTACATACCTATACAACTTAAGATGCTCAGCTTAGTAAAATTGGACGACAGAGATCATTTCTACACGTTTTAAAACATTTTTTGTGTAAATTGGATGAAAATTGTTCAAATGAGAGCAATTTTTGTGAAAAATTTTGTGACGGATTTTCTCGTCCCTCTGGGCACCAGTCTTATTTCATTTGGGACGGATATATCCGTCACTCTGGGTATTCAAGAGGTTAAAGAGAGAATCAGAGATAGCGAGCAGGCTAAACAAAAAATTGTTTCAATTTTAGAATATTTTTGGCTCATGTCATTCCTTGTCATATCTATTTTCTAAAAATCACAAAAGTGCATACTTTATTCAAGGAAAACTAAAGATTTTTACAATAATGTATTATTTTTCTATAAGAATGGTTACCATTCTTATTATTTGGGAGAATTTAAACATTTTTCACCCATTTTTGCACTTTGAATCATTAATAACTTCACCAATTTATAACATATTGTGAATCTTTTTGGAGATATTGTATTTGATATTGTAAGGAATAGATTGGTAGGTCAATTATGCACGTTGCTTGTAATTTTGTCACCCCCTATAGATCTGATTCTGCCTTTAATATAACATTACCACTTTCTGCTGTTGCCTAGCAAATTAATAAGAATCAAAATCCTTGATCTCATCCTGTTTGAATGTGTATTTTGGATGTATAAAACTAACCCTTAAATCAAGTAAGAATAAACTTTTTCATTAACAAACTATTTCAATGTTGAAAGAGTATGGAGATAATGATATGCTTGGGATAATTTAACGTCGAAAACTTTACAGCAATTTTTTGGCTAATCTTAATGTCAATTAATATGATATATACCAAAGAATTCTATCCATATGGTAAACAAAGCCAATTTGTTTAAATTCAAGGTAAAGTCTATATTGTTTAAAAGATTTGATGCACTAGTAGAATTTGAAAACATTTAAATCTAACTCCAACAATGTGTTAAGTTATTCAAATTCCAAATTCAAATTCACATTGAAGAAATCCCAAGACAAGAAGGACATATATGACAACATGGAAATCCACATAAAAGGATTGCAGACACTTTGTAGATTGTGTTGAAGAAAAAATTGAAAAATCAAAACAAATATAAACCTGTAGCATTTGTTACTTTTATATAAGAAGATATATTTCCCTTTTTTAGGAATAGAGTATTATATATACATAATTTTGTTGATCCATAAGTAAGTAGGTTGCCTTTTTGGGGTCACCCTGTACATTTCTTTTCACTTTCCACACTAATCAAAGCCATTCCATGTGAAAATAAATATACAAATGATTCAAATATTTCACAAACAACAAGAAACAAAAATCTTAATTGACATTGATTGACTCATATAAGCACTAGTGCCAAAGGGAAAGGACCAAAAGTTGTAATGGAACTTAGCAAGAAAAGGCAAACTCTAAGTGCATACCAGTCAAGAAAAACAAGAAAAATCTGATTCAAAGACTTTTTGTTATATAGTTATTAGTGAAACTCCAGTCTCAAATTTGAGTTTTGTATCCTATAGTCATAGTCACAATTTAATAATTTTCAAATACATGTTCAGCTTAAATATTGTAGCTTATGTGTTTAAAACCAATTTTGCAAATAAATCTCGGGTGAGACACAGTCTCGCTTTTCATTCCACCACATGTCCATATTTGGATATGTTTTCACTGTATGGTCTTCGTGTAATTTCTTGCACAATGAGCACATGTAACTTCTCCTAAGTTCATAAGTATGGAGAAAATCATAGTCTTTCTTCCACATGAAATATTCATTATACAGTGTATCATTTCCATCCAATAGGTTTAAATAATTAACGAAAGTGTCCAAAGATGTGAAATCAAGTATGTTAATGAACGATTTCTTTGGTAATATCTTAGTGTAGTTGGCACCACCTAGCACAATCGGGATTATGTCTAACTTGAGGACCTTCCATAATTTCTCCGTCACATACTCCACACATAAACTATTTTCGAAGGAGAGATAAAATTTATAGCGAGACTCCAACATTCTGGAACAGTTTGCTTCTGATTTCCGCGGACATTTTAAACTACCACATGCTCCGAAAATATCAACAGGGATATGTTTCTGTAGCTCTCTAACGATGACTTCCCGTTTACTTTGTGTTTTACAATCTGAGACGAACCATGCTATAAGTTTATCCTTTCCCCTAGCAAAATTCTTTGTGAGGTTAAAATCCATTTTCTTCTTTGCAAGTTGCCCGTATGGGTTAAGAATATCGGAATCGGATCTGTATGTTATTGTCCAGTTGAAGACATCGTTGAACTGCTTCGTATTTTTGGGGTTCATAATAGTAGGTGGCTCCTCTGTGTACATAACCCATCTTTGATGAGGAGGGTGATATTTCGGTAGATCCCCATGAGGATAGTGCAATAAATGTGACTTTTGACCAATCAGTTTGCTCTTTTCATATTCAAACTCATACGGATGAATAAGAAGCGCATCCGCTTTATCAAACAGTGATTTGTTAGTAGTTGCGAAACAAGTTTTTGAACACCCCTTAAATGGTCTGTCTCCGGTGCTCTGATAGAAATCAGATACACTGAAAAATGAGGTCCAGTATAGTATAACTTTGGGATTTTCTGTTGTATCTTTATTTTGGGAATGTTTTGACTCAACCAGTTGTTCATCGTTTGTGACTTTATTGAAGATTGTCTTCACAACATTTGACCTTGCATTTGAAGCGACCTTGACCTCAGATAACTTGACCACTCTAGATCCAACTGGAGATTTTCCACGTGGATACTGTGATTTCACATGGTGTAGAATCGGCGCTGATTTTTGCTGTCCAGTAGTAATAACATCCACTTTGTTTCTTCTGGTTGGTTCGTAACTATGGAGATAGACCATCCAATATATATAAAATGTTACTAATATCCCAACGATGCCAGATCTAATGCACTTCATCATGAAAATATAATCCGAATTGTTTCAGTGGAAAATCACAAAGTTTAACCAGTAAAAGTGTTTTATGTTTGTATTCTTCAGTTCTATACTGTCCTATGCTGTATCAGTTTTGTTTTCGATATAGACTTCGAAGTCTCCAACTTTTTTTCTATATACCGTCTTTTTATTTCCTAACTCATTTCCTTATTAGGAATTACTCTAGGCTCTAATATCCAATAGTCTCGCAAAAGAGGTGTTGAAAACAATTTCCACCTCCAGGCCAGGTTGCCTTATAGACCTCGCGTTGCAGATAATTTCATTACCAGACAACACGACACATTTCTTCCAATTAATAAGATTTTTATCACATTCAACAATTTCACTTGTTCACATAGTGGATTCTCCAGAGCATCTTTTATATGCAATTACTCCCTTGGGTACGTTCTCTATTATGAAATAACGTAATTATCGTATTAACAATTAATAATTCATAGACTTTATGACTCCAGAAGGTCTAAATTCCGCAATATCACTCCTATCCACGACAAATATAAATTCTCAATTATAAAAATAAAAAGACACATGATTTCATAATGTTTTCAGTATTTGCAATTTTGAATAACCGTGGAAAATGACTCGTATTCTTGACCTATATATGGAACACAAGGCATGAAAAGATTAGATTTATTAATAACATCCCACAATAGCGTAGAGTGATGTTTATTGATCAGTTGTTTGAAATCCAATATTTATCCAAATTTGCAATGCAGTTGTTCCATGCACCTGTTCAGATCTTATTTAAACATTATTTTACTTGATTTTCAGTTTCACCACATGTTGAAAAGAAATAAACACTCAAATACAGGGTGTCCCAGAACTCATGAGAATTTTTTGAGGGAGATATAAGGCATGGGTAATTTTTCAGTAGAATTCAAACGTCAATTTTGGAAATACAAAAGATATGTGCCTGAAATTTGTGTTGGTTATTCCTCAATGTGATATTTAATAAGTACACTAAAAAAGAAAAATTACCCATGCCTTACATCTCCCTCAAAAAATTCTCATGAGTTCTGGGACACCCTGTATATTGATTGCACTTAACACACTTAATTTGCACTTTTAACCCCTATGGGATGACAGGCAGATGATTACATTCATCAGAATTGTTGTTTAATTAACATATTTTAAGGATTTTTTGGACACTTTAATACAGGCTTTCATTTGACATGTTTGAAAATAAATGGCCTTTCCAAGATGAGCTAATATGCGAGGTCTTGAAAATTGAAGGAGCGGGAGAGGGGGGTATTTTTGGAGCAACCTATTTCATGAATATAATACTAACAGATGCTCCAGGCCAAATTAACTTTTTCAGAGATGTTTTTTTAAATGTGATTTATTTCATAGTAAAATAGAATTATTAAATACACATGTTGCGGCTTTGCAATGGAGCATTACAAAGATGTTAAATGTCTTATCATTGAGCAAGTCAATTGCTTTCACCACTAACAAAATGACTCTGATCTATTTTGAATATAATTGGGTCCAAGTTGACAAGATAGCATTCTGGACAGTATGTAAACTTACTTACTTTTTTACTATGTAAAAGTATTCTTTAATCAATCGAGGGAGCAGCCATTTCCTGACCATATATAAGAGGATAATATCAACTGACACTTAAAGCCAGTTCTTTTTCAGAGAACTGTTAAAAACATCTGGAAATTGATTTTGATAAATAGGGTACATATCACTGTTCCACAGCTGGATGATTCTAACTGCAGTTTCATTCATTATGACTTAGATGGTAGCCAAAATTCTTTCGTTTTCAACAAACTTCCACACCCACACCCGCAATATTAGAGAATTTGAAAGAAGAATTTTGTTTTCGCCATTTATTCACTTCATCCGTTGAATTAAGTCTCCATTTCTCAAGACATAAGTGAAGTTTCCAAAGATGTGCATGTCAACTTTACAACCGCCCACTGGTTTGGGAAAGATATTTTCCCTCTTAAACGCCCATCCCCCTTTGGAAAAAATGTTTTTTTCCCTCTCAATAAAGGCCAATGGGCGTTTATTAAAAGTTCTTTCAAATAAAGGGATGGACAGATGAACTCTTTATCTCTCTTGAACTAATTCTTCAATACAATAACATCTAGTATACACTTATTTACTATATGACTGAAGGCATAAAATCCCATTGAGCATTTTACAAAATTGATTTTCACAACCTACACAAGTGTAGTTCTTAATTAAAGAATTGTCAGAAAACATAGAAATAGAAAATTGGATTTTTTCACTCTATAACATCACACGTGTTGAAAAACATGTTTATCTAGGTCAATAATTTCAAGATAATTCTCCTTTTCGCGGTTTGCTCTTTAAATGAGGAGACACGGAAGTCTTTCCTTATATGGACAAAATATTATGCATGATGCAATTTGCGAGGGGGGGACAAAATCTTACTTCCTTGTTTTTCCCTTATTGGTTAAACATGTAGATTTTGATACCTATTTTTCAATCGTTATGTTCAATTAAAGCTTGGTCCAATTGGATGAAAAAAGTATCATAAACTATTGCTCTCTCATTAAACTTTAAATATCAGATATTTTATCATTGTATTGGCTCACAGCATTGAGAAAACAGGTCAGAAAAGGTCATGTGATCAGTTGACTAGTGGGCTTATTGGAAAAAGCTGGCCTAAGAAGAGGCATCGCTATTATCTAGGTCAATCGGTTCAGTGTCCAAAAGTAAGTCTATAATACTTGTTTCCGATTTTTTGTTGTTGATTATACAAGCTTCTATTGATTACACTCAGTATACTGACCATTATAGTAATGACAAAAAATACTTGCGATGGTGTCATTGTTTTATATAGTTTTCGGGTGTAAAAACAAAATTGTGTAATTAGTTTCACTTTTAAGTACATATTTTCGTACCTTCTCGATTAAAGAGCAAACCACAGAAAGGAGAATTATGTCAAACTCAGATCTAACAGAATTTCTTATGGTTTTGTGGGATTTGAAATAGTTTCTAACTGGAGTACTGGCATTTATATTTTATTTCAATTCTGCAATCAGGGCGAGGATTTACGTGATTTCCTTTTACACTTAGAGAGCGCTATTTCTAATTTTTAATTTAAGCTCTTTTGGATGAAAATTTAAGCCATTTTGGATTAAAGTGTACAATTTTTGTACATAAATATTTCAGTGTTTGTATGCTCCTAATCTTTAAAATTGTCAAAAATGGTTTGAAAGAGTAATATCTCAGTCAGGGAGGTCTCTTTTTAAAGAAAAGTGAGTCCTCCATTTTAGTCTATAGTAACATGAACACTACAAGTTTTAGTGACAAATAGACAGTACCTCTTTATTTAAAACAAGCAAACACACACTTGCAGGAATCAGCAGTAAATATCATAATTGAATAGGACAAAGGGTCTGAGATTCAAAATAAAATATGAACATGTTATCATCTTCTATGGAAATCATTTATATTTGCCATTATACCTTCAACCAGTGTCTCGATTCTTTTTGTTTTTTGGTCAATGGGTTTGAAACTAAAAATGAGCTGGGAAAGCATAATTGCTAAAATGGTGATGTTTTAGTTGTCTAGTTGTCTAAAATGAATTGATTTATGAAAATGGTGTAAACATAAAACAATAGTTTGTAAAAATCAATTTACTGATTTCCCTGTGGAAAAATATCTGATAGATTATTGAACATGAGTGTATAGAAAATTGCCATTTTAATGGAGAAATTTTGTCAAGTAGAATACCATGCAAACTAGTCATTTAAAATGACACGCAAATGTTCCTACTTAAAGTTTCAATGAGACAAGCGTGGCCACTTGGGTCTCCTTGCAAATGTGATTTTTGCGAGCTCAGTGCTATTCAGATTGACAGGAAAATGTTCCTCCTTGGATAAGCAGGCAAATACTGTGCCAATGCTGCCACTTAAGTTAAATTGTATATCTACTATCTATACCTATATCTTTTTTTAGATTCTCTTTTTGGATTCTGTTTTTTCATGTGACTTTAGGAGATTGACACATTAATCAAATAACTCACATTCTAAGCAAAACAATAAGAACATGCTTAGGTTTTATTACAACATAGTATGGCTGAATCTTGATATCTTGTCTGGAATACAGTCGAAATGTTGAGACATGCGCATAGCTCTATTTAGTGATGTTTTCATTTAAAATATGGCGGCCAATCCGATGTCTGACGACCCTTACAAAGAATCTAGGCAGTGTGCATTTTTACAGGGTTCGTACACCTTTTTCAAAATGAAATTCCCTGACATTTCCCTGACATTTCCAGACAGAAAAATAAATTTCCAGATCTAGTTTTGCTTGCATCGCCTCCAAAAAAGTCTCAATAACTGTATCATTTAGAGGTCAATACCTATTATGAAACCTTTAGTACCATTTCTTATGACATATCTTACTTCTACAAGCCGAAACCAAAGGGGGGGGGGGGTAACCCCCGGAAATTTTTTAAAATTTACATAGTATATGGTGCTTTCTAAGCATTTCAAACAATGATTTGTGAATGTTTGTAATGAATCCAAATCACAACTGAAACTTAAAAATGAAACTCCCTTGAAGGGCAATTCACACCTTTTTTGTCGAATACTGATCCGTGTGAATATTATATGTAAAGCAATAACCTGGCATTACTATTGTCTTCTCCATTTTGGGAAAATCTACACCAAAACATGATACCATATTAAAAATTCCTTCTCAAGTAGCGTCACTATAAGACACAGGCCTATGATACCAAATCAAATAATCGGTATTTTTTGTTAGCAACAACCATTTTGAAAATTCCTTATTGTACAGAGTCTTGTGGTCATCAGTACAATTAATCTGAATCAAATCTTACAACTACTATTAGAGCTATCAAAAATTATAATTATTACTGAAAAGTGGTGGCCATATTTGAGAGATTCCTTCTTTAACAGAAATTTCGTGAAAAATGGTGGACATTTTAAATTCAGAGACCATCTTGACCATTTCTTCTTGAGCAGAGGTCCTTTGTCCCTAAGGCATCATCACATTAAATTTGAGCCAAAGTAAAACTTTGGGTTCATCTTTACATGAAGAAAGGTTCTTCTTTTGATTCTGAGTTATTTCCTCCTGTTCCCATAAAAGGGCAAAATCCAAAAACTGTTAATAACATTATCAAAAAATGATGAAAGTGTCTTCTTGAGCAGAGAATAGTTATTTAGAATTTGAACCAAATCTGTCAACTGATATCTGAGTTATCGCCCTGTCAGATGGACAGATGAATAGACTGACGCACAACCAGACTGTCAAACAGACAACTTCTCAACATACATTGTAAATACAGTATTACACTGAAAAGAGTTTCCGAAATCTATTTTGTTTTTCACCTCCCACCCTCCTCGGATTAAAGGAATATTCCTTGCCAGACCCTTTCTCTCTTGATATGGTAGCTATAATCATATGTATAGTTTCCATATTTAGCAAAACATGGGAAAATGTTTTAATATGGTCAATATTGATCATTTAAAAATATAGTGCTTATTTCCAGTAAGCTGCCATCTTTTAAGATTTCTTGCAGGAAGTGATGTCATCAACTCTCAACTTCTATAACCTTGCCAATAACAGTATAGGAAAGTAGCACAAAATCACTTCTAGACAAGTGATCATTACTTTCTGTGCAAAAATATTTTCAGGGCTTGTCAACTTAGAATAAAAGAAGAGATTATCAGAAGGATTAAATAAGATACAAAGTTGAAAAAGAATATTTAGCTGGTTTTGTAATTCTTAATAGCTCCTCACCTAATGCTATATGCAAAGTTGAGAGCCGATGACATCACTTCCTGTGTGAAATTTTAAAAGATGGCAGCTTACTGGAATTGAGCATCACATTTCTAAGTGATCAAATTTGACCATATCAAAACATTTTTGCATGCTTTGCTAAACATGGCAAGCATATATATGGTTATAGCTACCATATGAGGAGAGAGATGGTTTGGCAAGGAATATTCCTTTAACCCCGAAACAAAATATGAAACATACCAGTAATATTTCAATACGCAATAAAGTTTAGTTAAGCTCAGTTTAGTTACCTCCCATTCTAATTATTGAAAAAATTGGATCATATAACTATGCTTGAGGGCTGATGGAAGATCAGAAGCTGAGAAACTGTCATTTTGTTAGATTCACCATAGATTTATCAGAATTTGTAGAAATTTTGAGTGATGGTCCGCCATTTTGATACTATAAATATTCTATGATATAACCATCGACCAATGAAATTAGCCGATCGTGACCTATGACATTGCAATCTTCGTTTCATTCAGAGTAATCGTCTCGTTTCGGCGGGCCAATAAAACTTTGTCGCTTCCAAAGCGATGCATCATGGGAGATATTTATGTAAGTTACCATCTGAACTCTTATCGCGAATTGGAGTATTAACTTTGAATGACCTAAGACTAACTTACTACATGGAAAAGCATAATTGTATATGAACCATTAAGTTTAAGTTTAAGTTTAAGTTTAAGTTTATTCCAATTTTAACATGTTACATATAGTATTCATATACAATCTGACGCAAAGCGTATATTGTAGTTCAAGGATCAAAAGTCAATATTTGTAAATACAATTATTTTAATGAAATGCAGGAATGCAGGAATGCAGGAAAAGTGAGATGGTAGAGTCTGCTAGAGTTACATATAAATTAATAAGTTGATATAATATGATGTTTAAGTGCTGCCTTGAATTTAACTGTACTGACACTGTGCTTAATTTCATTAGGTAGTTTATTATAATACGATGGTCCAATATATTTAAGTGAGTCCCACCCAAACTTAATGCGGTATTTAGGTTGGACTAAAAGGTGTTTAGATCTTGTGTCATGGCCATGTTGGGAAATTTTAAAATAGTCTTTAAAAATGTATACAGGAAAGCCAGATGGTATGTTTAAGCATCTATATACAAATGTAGCAACATTTAAATGATAAATATCAAAAATTGTCAAAATGTTTTCTCTTTTGAATAAAGGGGCAGTGTGCTCTCTAAAATGTGAATTTGTAATTAATCTAATACATTTCTTTTGAATAAGGTGTATTGGTGTAAGTATGTTCTTTTTTACATGACCCCAAATAATATTGCAATAGTTAATTTGAGAAAGGATTAATGAATGATATACTTTAAGCTTAGAGTCATGATCAAGGATGTCTCTTACTTTATAGAGAATGCCTGTTATTCTTGATACCTTATTAGTAATATGCTGAATATGCTTTTTCCAATTTAACTTTTCGTCAATAAATACTCCAAGAAAATTAACACTACATTTACACTTTAATGTATATTAATTATTTGGTTTCAGTATACTGTTCACACTGTTCTTACAAATAGACAGTACCCGATAAAATGTCATTCAATCAACCCTGAAGAAAAGATATCCAATTTGTGGAAACAACTAAATGTTAGATTTTGGATTTCATTGATTTGTCATTGCCCTAAAATGTATTTTGCTGAAACATTATTTTTTCAGCACTACAGAATTCCCTGACATTTCCCTGACATATCTACTGTTTCAAAATTCCCTGACATTTTTGGCCCTTTTTGACCCAATTTTAAATTTCCCTGACATTTCCAGCACCTGGAAAAATAAATCAATTTCCCTGACATTTCCAGGTGTGTACGAACCCTGTTTTACCTCCTGTGAAATAACAAGTGGAATTTAGTAGTTGTTTTGTGTTTTATTATCATTCTGCATCGTAATTCTATGTGATGTGGTGTTGAAATGTCAGCAGAAATACATATCCATACGATAATCGAGTGAATCAGATAACAGATTTTTCGAATACCCGTCTCGTGCTAAGAGTGTAAAAACTTGTATTAACATGCTCATAAGTGCCAACGTGCACATCAATGTCAAGCTAAATCAATGTTGTGTCTAAAACAGGTACCTGATCTACTCAAAACAGCTTGTCATTCACGTTTACACGATTAGCAAACACGGCGAAATGATCTGAATCTTGGAATTTCGTTCGAGAGCTGGAAATGTTTGCTCCGGTCTTCGTCATAAGTGTTCATCAGACTTCACGCATGCTCATGAGAAAAAACCATCAACCAATAACGTTTATAAATCAATTTTGCGCATGCGCCTTACAACGGTAAAGAAATTCGTATTTGTAAACGAACCAATTTGAGATAACCCAATGTCAGTCGGAGAAATCTGACGATCTACGAAAGTCACTTCAAAAAATCAAATGCGGACTGACGGCGTATTCTACTATGTTTGGATCTAAGATTTTCAGTATAGATAAAGTCTTTTATGATCTTTCGAATGAGGTAAGTCTCTAGTTCGAAAGACAATCGTATTAATTTGAATAAAAGTTGAGTTTTGATGAAAAATTTTAACATGCGCAGAAGTCCCATTTTCGTTGTACCATATTGACTGAATAGAGTTCCATTTTATCTGCCCAGATAAGAACACTACTGACATCTTTTATTGCTCACTCTTACTATTCAATCTAACAAAAGGCTTTTGTACCACATCCAAGGAGGATTCGGGCTCCCAGGGTTCCAACTCATGTCATGATTACAAAATTTGAAATTCAATTTCAAGATTTTAAACTGCCGCCATTTTCTTCACTTGAGAACTCTTAATGAGAATTTTGGTCTCATTTTTGAACAAGAAATTCCGTAACACACAAAAAAGTTCGAAATATTGGTTCGAACACTTTGGACTGTAGATAATGAATTTATAGTCAGTTATAATGTCAGAAAATAACGACATTCTGACATTTTCATTGTTGGAAAATATTGAGTTGAATCCCCGATAGCCAATCCTCCTTGTAGCACACATTAACCCCATCTATAGATAACCAACAACTTTAAAATCATTCAATCATCTTCAACACACCAAAAGAACGTCCTTAACTAATAAAAACTAACCTCCATTCCTCATCTACAGCAACTGCAAATGAATGTCCTCCCTCGAATGATATGACAGACACAGTGGGGCCTCTGTATGAAAAGACATGGTTCTGGAAGCGATTCATACTCAGGCCATGATCATTGCTGCTGTAGAGATTGTGCCAGGGAGAAGAGATGGCAGCACCAGCCTGCATGAGAAATACATGGGTCATATTCGTTGTTCTCCCAACAATCAAGAAAACATAGTGAGAAAATTCTCATTTTTTCTATTCCATCTCAAAATCATGTATGCAAAATTTTGTCATTTTAATGATATGGTAATATATTAGTACAATATAAAGTCACTTTACTGATGAACTAGAATTTTAGAGATGAACATTTTGCCTAAAATATCTTGGCAATGGGAATGAAAACATCTAGTATTTTTGGGTTACAAGCTTAAAATTAATATTCCTAACTGGTCAGTATTAGTGGTAGTCTTCCTTATTCTCATATTCAAAATGTCAACTGGATACAGCACCTAATTGCATCATTGCTTGGGAGATTTGAAGATTTTGATTTTACATTGAAGTGTAAAAATTTGTTACGAATGTTGATGACCACCACCAAACTCCATTCACAAAAGAATTTGGCTTTATATCATCATTTCTTTCTGGTGACAAAATGCCATCAGTGAGAGGTAAAACCTGTGTTAGTGGAACACTTTTAGTACCTCTAAAACAAGAACACAAAAATGTACATGTCCTCACCAATGGATAATCCTATATACTGCAAATTTTTCTGAATGTCATTCACAAAAGCGTTGGCTTTTTATCATCATTTCTTTGTGGTAACAAAATGCTATCAGTGAGAGGTGTTTATTTAACTAAAGAATGTATTTACTGTATAGTAAAACCTGTCTAAGTGGAACACTTTTGATACCTCTAAAAAGTGTTCCACTTGGTAGGTGCTCCACTTACAGAGGTTCATTTAACAAAAAGTCAATAGCTTATGGGACAGTGAAAAGTGTTTCACTTATGTAGGTATTCCACTTGGTTTTACTGTATTAACCTGAGCTTGATATTTGTTCCAAATGAAAAATAAATCTAGGTTTTTGAAGGATCTCAGAATATACCAATTTGGCTTACTATGAGGATACTCAGGAACTTACCAAAGGGTTTTGTACATGTGTAACACTTTGTGAGTCGCCTGTAAGGTCAGAGGTCGTATAGGTCAATGGTAGTACACAGGTCAACAACCACAGAGCACCAAGATCTAGGATACATGTTCCATTCATCAATCTTTCTATGTCACTTGACACTTCAATGGGGGGCTACAATTGTAAAATACATGTGTATACTTTCAAAAACAAGAAGGATCATTGACAAATCTGTCAACAGCAAAGCCTAAGCAAAAAAGATATTATAGTCCATAAAGTATCTTTACACTTTACATAGACTTTGTATTGTTATTGTAAAGATACTTTTTGGACACCCTGTACTTCAATAGGACATGATTTTAGTAGTCTTAAGCATTAGAAAACATCCAAAAAGATTTTCTGTAAAATTTTGTTGGGATCATGAGTAAAGAAGGGTCGGGTCCGGGCTGGGTGAGTTAACCACGGTTATTTGGCCAACAGGCCGGGCTAAGCCGTCATATCACCCTGACCCGAGTCACATATGGGTCAGACTCCGATCTAACCCGAAAGATTAAACCCGACTCGAACCGACCAAACCCTCTTATAATGAGCCTCAGCTGCCTCACTTTGCCCATGCTTTAATTATTAACCTCAATTTGCCTCACCAATTTCAAGATCCTAACTTGTTATTGCACTTTACAGCATGTATTTCTCTTACCTGTACCTCACCAAGTAACAGCTGTGAAGTGAAGCAATGTACACCTGATAACAACCTTGGAAAATGACGACTACAATATCTCGTGAAATCATCTAAACTTATTTCTGATCCTGTAGAGACCTGAAATTATAACAATTTCATTGCTATTCTATTTGGTAAAACACCACTGCATGTACTTCACAAATTCTTGTTTTGTTATGAAGTAATAATATGTAAGAATTTATTGAATTGGAACTAATTTGACTCTTTGAGTGCAACTATTACAGTTTGCTTAAAATGGATATTGGAAATTATGTTTTGGGTTGGTATGTCTTTAGTTTTCACTTGTATGGTCGATTTTGTAACTTTCCTATTTTGTATTTTTTCTGAATAGTTATTTCGCTTTTATAGGATGGTTAGAGTGGACAATCGCTTTTACAATAATTTTTCAATTTAATGTTGAGATCTCACAATATATTTTCATGCTTTTATTTCATGGTTAAAATATAAATAGCATGATCATAAATTACTACTAATTTTACTTACCAATGTTTTCAAGAGAGAATCCATAAGATTGTTTACTACATCTTTATTGTCATAATTCAGTCCAAGAGAAAGCAAAGCAAGCTTGAAACAGTCTTCAGTGAGAATCTTCAAAGCTGAAACACAGATCATACATTAGACAGGTTTAAAGCAAATTGAAATTGGGCATCACAAAAAATTCTAGGGGGTTTAAATACTAGTACATGTATGACAGTTTTGACCCAAAATCACTTGGGCTCGTGTATGACAATTTTGACCCAAAATCACTGCATGATTTTGACTGGGGGGGGGGGGGGTGACTAAGGACCTGCTGGTTTAAGAAAAATTAATAGGACTTGTTTTTTTTGCATTAGGACTCTTGAAAACTTTTAGACTGTGGTACAGCACCACTATATATGTGCATATCTAGTTTTGAGCTAATTAACATCTCATTTTCAGAAGAAATTCTCGGTGATAGGGGGGATGAACATGAATCAATATAATCCATCAATATAGCTAATGTAACTATGAATTCATATTTATTTTTCAGGGTGAGGATGGGGGAAGGACGCAAATCAATATATCTTAACTTTAAAATCATTACCTTGTTTTGACATGTGCCTCCCCTCTGCATAAACTGTAAAGTAAAATTCTTGTATATTGGATTCTCCATGTAGTTCAACAACAGAGGAACATGCCTTGCAAAATTCCTTCCTCGAGAGTGTACATTTTCTATCATTAGAGTCCACAGTCTTAATTTCAGTACTTCCACACATTGACTTGAAAAGTTGTTCACTAAGATATGATGATGCTCCTTTTTGTTGAAAGTATGTCACAAAATCGTTTAATGTCAGTGAATTGTGGGACTCTGTCTCATCTTCTAACTTTGATGCTGTCAGTATTTTCTGAAAATAAACTTTCTGCTTAAATGAAGTTTAAACGAGTATTAAAGTTAAGAGTATTAAACTTATGGCATCAACTAGAAAAAAATGTATTCAAGATAGCAAACCATAACATTCACATGGTTGGTTTACAAAATGACAGATGATGTCAAATTTGTGATCTAGAAAATTTGGATTATGAAAAAATGTTCTCATGTCATTTTCTGCCACCTAGACTAATAAAGAAAAACAATTTAAATTATAACTTAATTTTAATTAATTAATTTTTAAAAATGCAAGCTAAAAACAATGTTGTTTTCTGCCTTAATAATGTTTATCACTTGATTTCTACATGGAAAGATCAATTGTCAATTGTTTTTTTTGCTAAACCTTCGAAAAAGTAAATGTCACTCCAAATTGTTGTACATGTACTATCCAGATGCTAACTTACTCACTATCAAACTTAGTAATATAACTCTGAATAATGGCATATTCCCATAGATTTCGGCCTGCTTTTCAACATTTCAAGCTAGTACATCATGTTTTGTGATCCTGGTCATGTATAATATGTGGAACAAGTAAAACTGAGAGAAAGTCAAAACAGAACTCTGTTATCTTTATCTTAGTTCAAAAACTTTCACTTTTTGACTTCCTGTTTTGTTACTTCCTGCTAGAGTCCATTTCACTGTTTTATTGCGTCAGTAGAACCCCAAAAATAAGAAATCAGAAGACCATTGTGCAATAATACATGTATATGGAAAAGTATATTCATATTGTACATGAATGACATTTGTATATTTCATATTCTTTATTTTTTTGTGCAATAAGCCTGTGTCCTCTTGCAATTTCCCACTTGGAATTTCAGCCATGTTAATCTTATTGCAAATAACATGGCAGAGAAGCATCCAAACATAAGAGTCCACACACTTTATAAGCCAAACTAGAAGCAATCCAAGATATACAAATGTCATTCATGTACAATAAAAATTTATTTTTCCATATATTATTGCATAATGATATTTTGATTTCTTATTTTTTAGGTTTTACTGACGCAATTAAACAGTGAAATGGACTCTAACTACCATGAGACCTTAAGTCTCGCTTCATCTTAAACAACTCAGGACAGGGTTTGACACTCTCTTTTCGCATCACTCCAATCATAAGTTTCATCCAGTTAATTAAAAAAAAACATTTTTCAAGAAAATTTGAATGTCAACAAAGCTGTTTCTGGTTTCTGCAAAACGTCCGAGACGACCAACCAACCAACCGAGAGGATGAACAAAAGGTAAAGTGGTATATAGTGATGCCAATATTGAAACTTGGCGCCAATTTGAAACTTTGGAATGATCCATGATCACAAAAAGTCGATTGACAATTGACCATTTCCAACTCCCACCCCTTTGACTTTTTCTGAAAAAATCATGCAAAATAAGCACAAAATTTACCTCAAAAACACTATCTATTTGGTTTAAACGGCGGGAATTCGGTATAGAATTAGAATGATCCACTTGTATATTCGGTGAACTATCTGTTTGACTCTGTTTATTCCCCATTTTGTCTTTCAAACAGACAGTAATAGGTAAATTCTGTCAAAATTTTAATCTTAAAACTCCCTCGTCCACCATATTGAATTTTTCCCGGCCTGCATTGCGAGGATTAACTACTAGCGTAATGATATATTAGGAACTACATTCTTCTTCTATTTAATTGAAGGTTTCCCTCATTATATGAGACATGATCTATCATATTTGAGTAAGACCATTCAATATATGTAACATATTGTGGAAAAATCATATATTTAAAAAATGACAAGAGAGTTTTTTGGAACTATATGTTTCCTGTGTATTGACATATTTTACTTGAGTATGTTGCAGGTCTCCAAGTAGGAAAAGAACATTGTCTTTTCAGAATTTGTAAAAACTTAAGCCATATTCTGGCACTACGATGGCTTGTTGTAAGTCCAAATGCAAGCTTTCAACAAAGATCATACCGGCAACTGTTGCCTGGTCACTCCTGATTGGATGTACGGCCATTTTCTTCGTGTTCGTGTGAGTATTTTGTCATTCAGATTCTCTTCAATTTTTTCGATTTGCATCAACATTTTTATCTTTCAATCTGATTCACTGTTCACTGACTGGATCAGTCTATCAACTCTTTAAGTTTATATGAATTTATGTACACATTATATTCAATCTATGTATTACATTGTAAACCTTGTGTAGACTCAACACCAGATCTGATGTCTCTGCTGAAATACTGTGTCACGTCAATTTGATCGCAATTTGTCAGTTGCCATCCTTTACATTTAACAAATGAAACAATATTCTAAAACAATTCATAAACTACAGTGTCATATACAATCATTTAGTTTCTGTAAGCCTATGTCACGAATCGCTCAAATCTCAAATGAAATTCTTGGAATGAGAATTCTGGATTTATGCATACCAGTCAGTCACTATTTTGATTGATAGAGTGGGGAACTAAGCTTTTAAAGCAGGGGTTTCATTAGCAGCAGGCAACAGGCGATTTTCATCAGGTGTTTTCACAAAATCGCCTGTTGTTTTTAGGTAACTCGAGTCTCTAGCAAATTTTTTGGCTAGAGGAGATTTCATCTGGAATACTGTGAACTACATTTGAAAAAAGCTGGCTGTCGTGTCATAAATTTATTGAATATTCTAAAAATCGCCAGATAAATAATTCATTAATTAAAATGGGACCGACTCAGCTCCTTGATGAGATATTGCAGGATTTCATCTAAAATCAAAACAAAATGGCTCCAAGAAAAATGGCGATTTTCGAAAACTAGTCAAAATGTTGGTAATGTCTGACATTAGTAACTGGCTGTAAATTTTAAGTTAGCGATCCAGAAGATGTAAACTAATACATTGATCACGTGAACTAATACATTGATCACTTCATGTGTGTTTAGGAATTTTTGATGAGGTAATAAGACCAAAACTCGCAATTCAAATTGTGATGTGGAGAAATGGCGGACATTTGATTTAAAATTTTATGATTACGACATGACCCCGAGCTGCAAATATACATGTACTTTGAAATATGGAATGATCTTTCTAGCATTAAGTAAAAAGTGCCTGACACTATAACCTATTGAGCCTCCGAAAATAAGTTTTCTATGTACATGAATATCAATTTGTACCCACTTGAATCATGAGACAATTTGGATCAGTTTTGGTCATACATTGTATTGTGGGAATAAGAGTTTTCAACTCTAAGAAGTGAATCTTTGTGAGAACACAGAAGGATTTAAAGCTATTGAATTGTTGTCAGGATTAGAGGTTTGCTAGTAAATTTTGCTCTCAGAAACCATTATATAGTGTTGGTCACTGATTGCAATCTAAGATTGATATTTTATTTATAATTATTTCAATCTATTATTATATGATAATTATATATTTGAAGGTCAAGTTATACTAGTGAGTAGTGAGAACATAGAATGATTAAAAGCTATTAAATTGTTGTCAGGATTAGAAAAAGGAATTCTAAGTACTTACCCTACTTGCCAATAAAATTTGCTAGTAAATTTTGCTTTCAGACACTTGTTCATTGATTACAATTTCTGAGATTGATATTTTATTTCAAATTACTTCAATCTACTACCCTGCATGTAGAGTCTAGTTATAACTAAAGAAGACGAAGCTCTCTTTTAAGAAGCGTAGTGGAACGAATGCAAAGGGTATCAATCTACTGTACTATTATTAATATGGCACTCATATATTTGAAGGTCAAATTCTACTGTGTTGTTATTAAAATATTTCATTCTGTTGTGGTGAATACCTGTGACACCTTCACATGTACCTTATGAAATATTACTTGTGAAAGATGCGATGTATTATGTAACTGTCTTGTTTCCCATTATGTTGTTGTCATAGCCTAGCCATAATCAAATGAAAATGAAATGATAATTCTACAAATAGTTCATTCTGTTGAAATAGAAATACCATATAAGTAGTTATTATAAATTACTCTAAATAGATATAGGTATTAGATGTATAATAGGTAGCAGAATATCATCTTGTTAAATATGTAACATAAATTCAACAAAAAGCAATTTCTCTAAAACAATTGCGTCATAAAAACTACTTTTTAGGAGATATATACCAATTCTTGGTTGAGATATGAATGGAATATTAAACATTGTACTCAATTATAATCCAAATATTTTTAAAAAATAAATCTTGCCTAAAATTATCCAATTAATTTCAGAGTTAAAGGATCATATTCAAATAAAAATTGTTTATTAATATTCATAAAATTATGTAATTGTTTAATTTACACAATGTTTTGTGTCTAGAGTATCTTGCTTTTGTATCATGATTTCTGATTAGAGATATATCTTGTTATGGCCTTTAAATGCAACATTAATAATTTATCTCACCATTTATCTCAATTATATTCACGAAAGCAACTGAATAATTTGAAACAGGTTTTGAAACAGGATTCATGAATCATGTTTTTGTGAAAACAAAAATGTTTTGTTATTTAAAGAGGTCTTTTTTCAACTTGCTTCAAATTGACCAATCTTTTTTCAAAATTATTAGAAGCTTTCAGTTTTCAGAAGCTTAAATCTGACTTTAAATTTGAGATTTGACCATCTCAAAGCCGAAAGGGGTCAAGAATGTGTTTTTTTCAACTTGGTTCAAATTGACCAAATGTTTTTTCAAAATCATCTACAAGATCTCAGAAATTCAAATCTGACTTAAGATTGAACTGTGGGCAAAAAGGTGTATTTTAATGAGGTAGTGGTGACTGTTAAAGGCCCCGTATAATGTTAAAACCACCTTTGCTGATTTGCAAACTACACAGGGCCTTAAATCTGAACTACTGAGATATTATTAAACCACTCAATATGCCATATTTAGAACCAAAAAAGCAAAGAAAGCTAAAAACATATATGAGCCTGGCCATAGGAAAACCAGTCTTATCACAAAAATTAAAATTGTGTAACAGATCCGAAAATGTGCCTGAGATTAAGAGGAAAATGCGCTAACTTAAAATCCGTCTTTTTGGTCTATGTATATGCAAGGAAAAATTGTTAAGACATAAGTAATGGCTCATTGGAAAGGTCTTTTTGTGCTTTTTAAGATAAACAAAAAATCAAAATATTGAAAAATCTGTGATAAGACCCCTTCTCCTATGGCCTGGCTCATATATGAAGTTATTGGTTGTATCTAAGCTATACATAATACAAGATTGATTGATTCCAGGATTTCTATTGACGTCATTAAGTAGGTGTATTTCCAGTTTTTCAGTTTTTCTAGCTTTTCTTATTTTTCGTGTGAATAATCATGACATGGTGTATTATTTTTATGATATTTTTTATACATAACTGTTCTCTGTGTACCTTTATATACATGTACTTTATAAAACATGTGTAAAAACTTAAAGATACCAAAATGTGGGACAGACTGATGTACTTTTCATCAATTGTTCACCTCATTCTTTTGTCATGAATCGAAAAAGGGGAATTTCTGGTCACCATCAAAAGTCCAAATGTACCATTAACCAGTGAAATACAAGTCTAGATGCTAACTAGTGTACCTATTTAACAACCTCGTGTAAACTGCAATTATATTTCTTTTCGCTGCTGAGTATTGATATTGAATATATTCTGCAAGAAGAAATTATTTAATAATTCTATCAGACAGTTTACACTATAGGCTTTTATTAGATCTCTGTTCATCTCAAACATATTTATCCGTGCTGAAAAAGTGTACTCTTTCGATATTTTTTTGATATGTCAATTTGAAATAACTTTTATTTGATTCAACCTAAATGTTCTCATTTATGTGTGGTATAGTTTATATTTGACTATGTGTTTATTTTCTTTGTTTGTCTGGTTATTTCGCTATGTTTTATTTTTCAATTTAAACATGAACATAATGAATTTTTTCGGGTAATTTGTAGATAGATCAATAGTGTATCGGCATCCAATACATCCTTAGTACAAAAGAGACACATCGTTATATGTGAGAAAAAATGTCGTCTCGGTCAATAACTGTTTTGAAAGACAAAATAACAAGAAAAAGTACATAACTAAAAGTACATTCTAAATTATTAGAAATGCTGTAAAATGAGTGATGTCTTACAAATAGGGAAATACATGTGAGTGGGACATTGGGTATAAATAAGTATAATAAAACCCGTCTTAGTGAACACATGTCTCTAGTAGGCACACTTCCTCCATACATTCTCTACTGATTTCTATAAATTATCCTCTCTAAAGTGAACACCTTTCTACAGTGAATGCATATCGAAACACCTCTTTAATCCAAACACCTTTCAATATGAACACTTTCTTTTGGTTCTCATTTGTCATCTCATATTGACTCGCGTGTAATAAAATTTAACAGAACGCCTTGTATTCTGAACACATCACGTCAGTTCCAGTAGCATTCAAAATAGACACGTTTTGTTGTATACACACACATAGATACAGTTTATTAGTATCTTATCTTTCAAATGCCATTAAGTAGAGATGTAAAATACTAAAATAGATTCAATGTATGAGGGGTAACAATAAAATGTGTGTTGAGTGATCAATATGATCAATAAATAACATGAACCAATATGGTTTATATTTTGTAGTCATCTATATGATGTTTTTTTACTTCTTTATTTTCAGATAGAGTAAAACCTGTGTAAATTGAACACTTTTGATAATAGGATATTGAAAAATGTTTCATCTTAATAATGGTGTTCTACTTTATTGGTTTAATGGTACAATAAAGGTATATATCCCACTTAAAGGGGCAGTATACTCAAATATTTTGCCAGCTTAGCAGCTAATTTTAATGATTTTACTTACTCTCAGACATATTCTCAGTTACCTGGCAACTTTCTTGTTTACATTTTTTTCAATAAAAGAAACCCTTAGTTGCAAAATTTAATTAAAGAATCAGAGATTGCTGCCTGAACAACTCTTTATTTTGCTTATTGAGACAAAAACATAAAATCAAACATAATTTCTTGATCAATACTGACTGTAGTTCCTATTTCCTAGACACGCTATTTGTCATTCTCTGTCAAAATCAAAACATGGAATAGAGGATTAGATATTGATCATTTCCATTTACCAACTTTGCAACCAACACATGTTATTTACAGTTAAACGGGTAGTATACTCAAACTTTTAAGTTAAATAATATCTTGATCATTAATCAGTATTTTCTTGAATATTAATTCCTTTATTTCTTTGGCATCATCTGTCAAAAGAATAGAATGAACTAGTACGAATAAGAAAGAGGTCACTTTCATGACCAACCCTGGGTTTTTCATTTTCAAAATTTTCAACTACTTTAACTTGTTATCCCACCCTTGGGTGCTATATTGCACCTTGGTCATAAATACAAAAACTGGAAATGCCGGGAGGATACTACTTCATTCAAGTCACATTTAAAATAGTTTCTTATGAACACTGTATTTACAGGAACCTCAGCGCCATTTATCGCAGTTCCACCCTTCACAAATGAAGGTTACTTCTCCTTTAAGCCACATTAAAAATGGTTTATTATGGACACTGTATTTTTCAGGAGCCCCTACCTGTTGCATACCACCCTACATGAAGGGAGTGTACTTCTCCTTTAAGCCACATTAAAAGTAGTTTGTTATGAATGTTTATTGTATTTTCAGGAGCCCCGGCCTGTTGCATACCCCCCTTCATGAAGGGACAGTACTATTCCTTTGAGCCACATTAAAAGCAGTTTGTTATGAATGTTTACTGTATTTTCAGGAGCCCCCACCTGTTGCATTACCACTTAGTGATCATAGTCTACCAGGGCATCCTTACACTGTTTGTCATCATGAATTTTGGCCTAGCAACCTTCATGGACCCTGGAGTCTATCCCAGAGGTAAATACTGTATAGTGTTTGATGTCTATAACAAATGGCAGGTAGTGACATTTTGCATGTTAATATCTTGTTGAAACTTATCACAAGATATTTCTCAAATAGTCGCAAAAGGATCATTTTCCTAATTCAGACCAAAATTGGTCAATGCGCCTATTAACCATGATTTATATCATTACAAATTGAGTACAAATGGAAAATGGAACAAATAGATGCAGAACCCCCTCCTGCTTTAATATTTCCGGTAAATCTCAATAACCTTCAGAATCCTTTATACCTGAATTATCACTATCAGGATCTAATTAAGGTGAAATATAGAAACCTGGATGGAATATTAATTCCTGTCCGCTCACTGTTTGATGAACCTCTTCATTTATATCTGAAGCATACATGCTACTAGGATATACAGGGTGAGCCAAAAAGTTACCTGTATTTTACATATACACAGCCAATATAGTTCAGCGCCGTTTCTGCATCGAAAAAATTTGGCGCGCGCTGTTCTGGCACCGTAACCTTTCGACACCAAAATTTGCCACCGGACTAGTCAGTCCATTTGGTGCCGAAACGGCGGCGAAAATCAGATTGCATTTTGGGGGTGTCAACAATCAGAATGGGTAACATTCTTTTCACTCACCCTGTATAAAATTAAATTAATGATCTCCTATGTATTAAAGCAAGTAGAATCTGCACCCACTTGAGATTTTAATCGGAGGCAAGTTGCACCCATCTGAAATCTATTTGCACCCAACATACTTGAAAGTGAGGAGAAATCTTAAAAGTAGGCATTTTTTGATCAAATTTTGTAAATAAGAATTTGAGAAAAAAATTCTGAGGAGAACACTGGTATATTAAAACGCATCTGCTCAGTATTTAAAATAAACCTCTTCACTTAATGTTTCTGAGTGAATATGCTAGTAAGGCTTTATAAAAAACAGAATGATTGATTATGTCTATTATGCTTATATTTAATCCATTTTCTGCAGCAGATTGGAATTAGTCTTCATCATACCTTGCAACCAATGTCACATTTATTATGACATCATTGAGCTTGATTTTAGGGATACGTTTAAAATATTGATATACATTTGGGGAGGGGGTAAACGTCCATTAGATAACAACATTAATTTGAAAGAAGTATAGCGCATCAAAATATATCATGTCATTTTTCATGGGTAGTGATTATTCTGAAATGAATGTTCATAGCAGACCAATGGAGGAAATGTCAAGATCAATCTTCCTTTATTTGAACCTTATCCTAGTGCAGTAATCAGTCTGCTGATGAGAATACTCTCAAGGTCAGTTGTCTGTTGACAAGTAACCTATCCAAAACACATGTTATTGAAAAGTTGCAGACCCAAATGAAAATCCTGATGAATACCCAGAGTGATAGATATATAAGTCATAGAAATTCTCGCTAAAATAACTAACTTTGACAAATTTTGTTCAATTTACATGAATTATTTCTATAATATTGTTGTTCATTAAAATCATCATGGGCTTTCAAGAGAATCAAAATAAACATCAGATACTGTATATTAAGATAGTAAAATGGCAGTTAAAAAAGTCAATGGTATTAAATGTATAACTACTAAATGTTAACCCCCTTGTTGTAGCCCATGAAGATGAGCAGACAGATGATGACTATAGGGCACCATTATATAAGAATGTGGACATTAAGGGCATCACTGTACGTATGAAGTGGTGCAGTACCTGTCAGTTCTACAGACCCCCTAGATGTTCTCACTGTAGCGTCTGTAATAACTGCATTGAGGTGAGAACAGTTCCCTGTTTTATTTTCAAACAATTTGTCCTTATTGTCAATTTACGGGTGCAGGATTGACTAAGTGCTGAATGTAAGTTTTTTAATGTAAACCCTATGTATGGTACATTGGTACATTTCTCCAACATGAATACCTCACTAAAATGAATACCTTTCAGTCTGGAATGAAAACCTCTCTAAAGTGAACACCTTGACTGTAATGCTTATCTGTTTTGTTCGCTTGAGATTAGTTTTATGAAAACCACATAATTGGAAAGTATCCTACTGCAGAGTTACATGCAACTTTGATATCTGTAGAAACCTGACCTTGTGGCAATTTCTTGAATGTACAATGTTCTTGTATACATTGATATAATGTAGAAACTTGACCTTGTGGCAATTTCTTGAATGTACAATGTTCTTGTATACTTTGATATCTGTAGAAACTTGACCTTGTGGCAATTTCTTGAATGTGCATTGTTCTTGTATACATTGATATCTGTAGAAACTTGACCTTGTGGCAATTCTTGAATGTACATTGTTCTTGTATACATTGATATCTGTAGAAACTTGACCTTGTGGCAATTTCTTGAATGTGCAATGTTCTTGTATACATTGATATCTGTAGAAACTTGACCTTGTGGCAATTTCTTGAATGTACAATGTTCTTGTATACATTGATATCTGTAGAAACCTGACCTTGTGGCAATTTCTTGAATGTACAATGTTCTTGTATACATTGATATCTGTAGAAACTTGACCTTGTGGCAATTTCTTGAATGTACAATGTTCTTGTATACATTGATATCTGTAGAAACTTGACCTTGTGGCAATTTCTTGAATGTACAATGTTCTTGTATACATTGATATCTGTAGAAACTTGACCTTGTGGCAATTTCTTGAATGTGCAATGTTCTTGTATACATTGATATCTGTAGAAACTTGACCTTGTGGCAATTTCTTGAATGTACAATGTTCTTGTATACATTGATATCTGTAGAAACCTGACCTTGTGGCAATTTCTTGAATGTACAATGTTCTTGTATACATTGATATCTGTAGAAACTTGACCTTGTGGCAATTTCTTGAATCTACAATGTTCTTGTATTATGTTAACTTAATTGAAACCAGATGATGGCCTTGAATCGTTCCAGATTGTATTTGCTTCGACAACCTGTTGATATATGCATTATTCACACACACCATTTGCCTACCTGTTGATTTGTACAGATATTTTAAGTAACCCTTGATTTCTTTTCCAGACTTTTGACCATCACTGCCCTTGGGTGAATAACTGTGTAGGAAAAAGGAACTACAGATTTTTCTTCCAATTTCTGCTCTCGTTGACGCTACATATGATCAGCATATTCATTTGGTGTCTTCTATACGTGCTAGATCATAAAGAGAAAATCGTTACCATAGAGAATATCTCTGCGTATCCTTTATACTCGCGTAACACTCACTGACAGGGGTCTGATTTATGTCTTAATATTGTTTTAAGCTATTTAGTTGTTGTTTTTTTATGAGAAAATATGAAATAACAATATCAAATACAATATTGAAATGTTACATGTGGTATTTGCCATAAATTATCAACTTGATGTTTTCTGTCATGATTCCAATATGTTAAATAAACAAACCAGAAAAATGTGGAGGTCTGTGATTAATTTACTGTCATACAGACTCTATTATAAACTTACAATTCAGTTGTTCTTTTTATTGTGACATCATTTATCATAAGCATAATTAAAAAATATATAAAACATCAGAAGGCAAAAGCAATGCGTAGAATCTCATTTTACAATTGACCTTTCCAAAAGGAAAAGGTACAAAGTAAAAAGTAACAAGTCAATTACATGCAAAATATCACCACCTGCCATTTGCTACAGGTGCTGACTGCCAAATGCCTTACACCAACCACTGAACGCCAAATGCCAAACATCCTCCACAAAAAATTGGCGGTGTTGACATAAAAAACTTGTTTTTGAGTCAAATTAGATGAGTTTTAACTAATGTTACATTTCTGTGTTTGATTCCTTGACTGTATGTAGTATTTGTGTTATGATAATCATAGGGCTACTCATTGTTCCTGTATGTGGTCTTACTGTGTTTCATATGGTGCTAGTATCTAGGGGAAGAACTACGAATGAACAGGTAAGAGCAAATATTACTTCATCTAAAAGTTGTCATACATACACTGTATGCCAGTTTTTATTAAGCAATTTGGTAGAGCTCCAAATTGCTTAAAAACTGGCATTTGGAGCTGTACCTAGTTGAAAATTTGAAAATTAAATGCCACCAAGTTGAAAATGCACCTTGCCAAAATTTTGTGAAGTATAGAAATATTGAGATATTTTGACTAACAGCTAAAATTGGATTCAACACCCAATAATTTTTAGAAATATTATGAATTTTGGTTTGTGTCTCACAATTTTAGCAGAACATCGATGACTAGTAAAGTATTTGAGTCAATAGTTCACAGTTTGATCAATTAAACTTAAATCAATTATTTACTCCTTATGTGCAGGGGTTTAGCTGAGGTTCTGAGAGCAGTTGGTCAAAATGGCATTACGGACATGTTGCCATGTTATTTTCCTATACCCACAGGAAAAATCAACTGGTCTCAGCGCTTGCATTAGGTTAGAAAATTTGTGAGTCCCAAGGACGCAATTTTTTTTAAAGTGTGTCCTTTGAAAAAAAAGTGTGTCCCCTATTTCTAGCCTGTTTTGAGGTATAACTTTATTTTAAAAGCATTTTTTACCAAAACACCTTTCAGTTTTTGATTTCTTGCCGCGAATTTAAAACGGAAGTAAACGTTAAGTACGGACTGAATAAATGCATGTTCGTTCATTCGACAATGAATACATTTTATTTGATGAATAACCTAATATTTGTTTCTGAATAGGAAAAACTGTGGCGTGTCATGGTTTCAAATCTAAAAATAAACAAAGTCAAAAAAATTCGAGAGAATCATGATTATTTGTAAATATTCAACATGTTGAGCCATATTTACGATTCAAATAAAGGTGAGAGATCATAATTATTTGTTTTTGTTAGGTATCGTTGTAAACACATTGTAATATTGACCTAAAAAAATTTTGCGTCCAAAAAACGGAAATATTTTCAATTTTTGAGTCCTTAACATGTACGGGACGCCGTTAATGCAAGCCCTGGGTCTGTATCAAAAATGACCTAGCATATGGTCCTCAGCTCAAGTCCTGGATTTGGGGTTATGAGAGCTTTAGCATACAACACACTCTAATGTATTATTTACTTTTGGATATTTTTCTAGGTGACAGGAAAATTCCGTGGTGGCCATAATCCATTCACTCGCTCCTGTTCGGATAATTGTAAATATACTTTGTGTGGACCCACATATCCCAGGTAAATATACTTTGTGTGGACCCACATATCCCAGGTAAATATACTTTGTGTGGACCCACATATCCCAGGTAAATATACTTTGTGTGGACCCACATATCCCAGGTAAACATACTTTGTGTGGTCCCACATATCCCAGGTAAATATACTTTGTGTGGACCCACATATCCCAGGTAAATATACGTTGTGTGGACCCACATATCCCAGGTAAATATACGTTGTGTGGACCCACATATCCCAGGTAAATATACTTTGTGTGGACCCACATATCCCTGGTAAATATACTTTGTGTGGATGGATCTCAAGACATTACATTTTATGTGGACCTACAAATTTCAGTTAAATACCTTCTGATGTCACAGTTATTATGCCATTATACCAAGCACAAAATATAACACTTCAACAACATCCAAGAATCTAAGATTCATTCATAAAATTGTGTGACTTCTATGATATTATGTATATTGTATATGTTAATGTAACTGCTTTCAAATGTTTTTTCTATGAATAAAAAAAGGAATAAAGAAAAATTACATCCTCCAATTAGAAATCACACATGAATTGCTTGATTCAATAAATAACGGATTCTTTCTTTTCTCTTCAGGGTCGTTGGTAGAGCTAGAAAATTACGAACAATAAACATAGACGCTTCTAAGGTAACTTATGTGACGTCAGAGAAAAATGTGAAAATTTATATGGAAGATAGCAATGGAGTAAAAGCTGCGAATACATATAGCCAGGTATGCAAAGTTTTACTTTTGGTCATCATGAATTCACAGTTTTTTTTCAAAATGGATAGGTAGTTGACTGTTTATTTTTTCACGGGGAGTTCTCTTTTTTTTTTAAATGCTTACTTTCATTTTGCTTATATTTTCATTTTTTGCTCCTGGGATAAAAGGTGGCTAAAAATGTTATTCACTGGTCTGGATAGAATTTGGATTTTATCCTTTTTTAGATATGATATATCTTCCAAATACCTACCTTGGTCAGATCATTCCTCATGATAACCATTGTCATCCCACCTGTTATTATTAACCAAGGAATCAAAACAGCCAAACCTTGTCCCTAAACTGTAACTTGGGCAAAATCAACCCAGTTATTTCAGGGGTTGTAAAAATAGGGTTTGTACATGTAAAGTATATATACCCCTATTAGCATGTACAATATTACAAAAAATGATTATTTTAATTTTAAGTTATAATATTTATTTATTTTATTTAGATGTACTGTTCTCTTTTCTTACTTAGTATATTTTGTTTTTGCACTAATTTCATGTTGTATCTTTATATTTATTTTTGATAACATAAACATTTGAAATTTCTTAGTTGACTCTAGAATATGCTATGCATAGCACTGCTGCATACTGGATCCTTGTATGAACCAATATGCTTAAAGGTTGTGTATATATGAAATGCAAGAAAATTATAAAGATTTTCCTGTTACATAAAAATCATGACGTTATGATTGACTCTACATGTGTTATATCGTATCATTTGTTGATTTTAAATTCTCGTTTTTGGTAGTTTAACGCCCTGGCACCTCTAGCTAAGTATGTCGATCTATGACAAAACTCTTTGGTAAGTGACTACAATGTCTCGCTCAAAATCTGACACTTTCAGAGTTGCTTGGTACTTTAATTAAAATTTTTTGATTGCTTTGTAAAGTTTCTTCATACATTAAGACAACTGTCTGTTTTTAAGTATGCCTTTATACATCAATCAGTCAATGGCACACTTTTAAATTTTTTATCAGATGGTTTTAGAGCTAAACAAAATCGACGGGGATCAATCCAAAAAGATTTTTACTTCCAGTTGCATTCTAGCCATTTTAGATAGTTTCATGTTAAATAAAGGAACAATGTATTTGATGGATTTTTAAGATGTTACAGATGTTTACATTTTAAATGAATAAACAACCGCAAAGAGAAATTCATATAGACCTAATTTGATGATTCTGAATTTTGAAATGTGATATTTTCTTGCATTTTAAGTATAAATACAACAAAAAGTGTGAACTTGAAAATATAATGCTTTGCTCTTCTAGCCCTGAGTTAACATCAAATCCATCTTAATTTGAATGAATTATGATTTTAGGAAGCTAGTTGTTCTTTAAAGGACAAGTATCTGTAATTGACTGGTCTTAAATCAACACAAAATATATTTGACATCAATTTGATTGTAACTTACACCATCACTAGGCCAGAGTTTAGTATAGAGCTTTTCTGAAAATATCAAAGCTTAAAAAATTGAAATTGAAAATTGAAGAATTTTTTCACGTTTACTTACTCTCACCTTTTTTTTAAAGTACAGTTAATACCCTTTCAGTTACAAAAGCCATTCTTTCACAGTCAGTGCAAGGATAGAGAGTGCAGACTCTGGAATTATTTTAAGCTCTGATATTGACAACAAGAAGGTTTATATATCAAAAAGCTGTTGTAAGTTACATACCGGTACTCATATCATTTTGAAATCATTTTAAAATATTTTGGGTTGATTCAGGATCAGACATACAGATATTGTTGCCCCTTTAAGATGAAATCAACATTTGAATGAAATTGTTCATATAAAAAGTTATTCCTTAGCTTTGATAATAGTAATTGTGTTTAACTGATTTGTTGTATAAAAGCATACATTTCATTTGGGTTGTGACGGAATATCCATGTTAAACTCTTTATTACTAACACAAAACCATACACAAAGTTCAATAAGAATACCAATACCAATATCTCTCTATGTATACCTGTTTGGCTCTGAAAACGTGGTTTCATGTTGTTATCTTTTATGTCCATATTCGATTTTTGTTTGTATCTGTCAATGATATTAGAGATTTTCACAATATATGCAATTTCTGCAGAACCTTTTGGTTTATTAATCCATCGTGTATTTGTTATGCTTTTGTCTTTAAAAAATGTAATAATTCCGTCAAATAGATTTTGAGTATAGACTGAGTAGTTCATTTTATAGAGTGATGTGTTTCAAAATAATTGCCTAGCGAGTTCTAATTTTTGTTAATAAACAGTAGTAGATTCTTTTAGTTAGTTGAGTTGGCTTGATTCCTGTGTTCTCATTTTCTATTGATAATGCCGTTTCTTGGCTAAACAAAGTTTGTAAATAATTTCATATACATTTCTCTTTTTCATACATTTAGATGTGCAGATAATTTTAGAAGATATTGAATTAAAAGTAAATGGAGTTCATATTCTCTTGAATATCTATTCTCACCTTGTTAAAAAATATCTATCGAACAAAATAAATGGCATTGTCCCACTACATTGTATTTATTTCTATTGAATTGCAATTCTATAATTTCAAATATCATTTAACTGCGTTAAATAACATATGGTATGCAATACTAGATAAGCCTTCAGTAAGATAAGCCTCTTGTAAGATAAGCCTTCTGAATGATAAGCCTTCTGAATGATACAGATTTCTTATTCTGTCATCACCCCTTTGTCTACGTTTTCTGTTTCTAATCTTGATAAAACAAACAGTTACGGATTGGCTTTTCTCACTTATACTTTATTACGCTGTATTTCAAACTGGGATTTCCAAATTAATATTTTTTTGTATATCTATCAATCTATTTTGTATAAGTCTTACTAACAAAATTGGTTTGAAATATTGTTTTAGATTAATAATTTTCCTTGTAAAGGCCAATTTCAAAACATTAATTTTTATATTTTTAATTTCTATGTAAATTCATCACTCTGGTAATATATTAATAATATTATTAATATATTTTTAATGTTAAAGCAATTTAGTAAATGGGAGTTTTTGAGAAAAATGTGTTCACTGTATAACGTATATATAATGTATTCTTTCAGTGAGTTCTAAACTCAGTAGCCAACATTTCAATTTACATGGGTCTAGAATCAAATTGTGTTCAAATCAATCCGGGGACTATAAAATTAGAAAAGGCACTTTCGAATTACTACATGTACTATTAAATCACAACAAGCATTATTAAATCAGAACAAGTATTATTAAATCAGTACAAGTTTTATTAAATCAGTAAACCTTGTGTTAAATCAGTTTTGGTTCTATTAAAGTCATACTTATACAGCCCTATTAAATGAGTACAAAATACTTAACAGAACAGGAAAATTAATTTCATACCATTTCTATTAGATATGTACAGCTAACAATAAATAGGTACACAATTATACTCCGTACTTTAAATCAATATGAATGTTATTGCAATGTTGGTTTAAAAATAAGTTGTGCAATATAGTATATCTACTCTTGCTTCTGACTCTTGCATCCACCCAGATTCTCTTGGACACATGACACAGTGCTCATGAATTTGATAGGGCAGGGGATGGGGAGGGGGGGATGACAGTATACTTGATGGAAGACTATTCTGTTGGTACATGTATATTTGAATATATATAACTCAGTCAAAAGTATGAAATGCTTCTTGATTTCCCTGTGGTTTCGATTAAGATCTCGTAATTTAGATGCAAATTGAATCATTATTTACAGCATTTTGTCCCAGATTATAATAAATGTACATGTAGATAGTTTTATAATGAAGATATTTTCTGCTGTTTCAGATGCAGCCTGCCTGTGGTCAACACAGTCCCTCATTAGATTCTGCCAGGGGATTCTCCTCGCGTGATGAACCAGCATCAGTCTTTGTGCCAAAAACTGGATCATATAACAATCTTTTTGATAACACCTCCCAGGCCAGCCGTGCCAGTAGCACCACCCCCGCCCCGGAGCTGGAGCGCGAGTACCACCCCCGTCCTGGTCACCGAACCCCACCCTCAAGGATCATTGTCAGGACGCCTCCTCCAAAAGCTCGTGGAGTTGAAATGAAACAAACTTATGCTCCTATGGCTCCACAGGAGAAGCTATCTCCAAGGATACGACGCAGCGGAGCTGAGTCACCAGATTGCGCTCTTGCTAGCGATGAAAAATATCCAAATATGTCCAGTTTAGGATCCAGAGATAGACTGGCCCCAGTGACTCAAGTTAAGCCAACCAATTATTCAGTCACTGCTAACGGCAGTGGGAACGCACATTCTTACCCCATGGCAGCCACAGCCAATCATAAACCAAGGGGGACTCAGGGCGCCACTAGAGTAGCTGGGAAACCCCCCCACCCTCAGGGTAGTGTAGACATTGTCGGTCAGCGAGCTGCCGAGGCTGGACATCATAAAAAATACCATGAACCCCGGGGTCATGTAGACAATAAAGCGCCATCTAGTAGTGGCGGTGATAAAGCTCAGCAGGACAAAGTATCCCAGCTACTCTCAGCAAACACAACATTTAGACGGCCCGTGTCTTTCGTCAAAGCGCTAGAAATGTCTGAATCTTTAGCATCACAGGAAAAACAGCAACAACAACAAAGACAGAAAAACAAAGAACCAAGTAGTAAAAGTTCAGATTACGGATCCACTTATGAAATATCAGTGTAGTTATAGAAAACCTCTCTTATGGAGAACCACTGTTTTGGAGAACCTCTCTTATGGAAAACCTCTCTTATGGAGAACCACTGTTATCGATAACTTCTGTTTTGGAGAACCTTTTTTATGGAGAACTCCAATACGGAGAACCTCTCTTATGGAGAACCTCTGTTCTCATGGAGAACCATTGTTTTGAAGCACCTCTGTTATGGAAAACCTCTCTTATGGAGAAACCCCTTAAAAGGATTTGGGCCGAGTCTTCATACAAGGTTTCTATAAATACTGAAATCCTTTCATGTCCAAATGCAGTGTATCATTTGTTTTTTGTGTGCAAATTTCAATTGAAATCTGAGACCGAGTTTTTTTGCCATCAACCATTACAGTAAATCATGTTTATGACTTTAAATTTTTTGTGGGGTATACTTACTTCTTGTATATCTCTCAGCCCTGAGGTGATGATAATTTTTGAGAATAAAGTTGCCTTTCGGACACTCTGTAGACCATGCCTAGTTTTTTTAAGAAATAAATGTTATTGAAGACCTGCCATAAGGATGACCTATAAAGGAGAACTGTTTATTCAGCAGAACAGATTCTGATTGTTAGGTTCTGATTTTTGGGGTTACCCTGTACATATTTTCACTGGTCTAAGAAATCTGGTTGGGAGTTCAATTCAATGGAAATTATGTAAAACCAGGCCAGATGAATTAGTGATTATGCTACTACGCCCTGCTGAGGTTTACTCGAATAAGATGTATGAATTATGGTTGTTAACTTATGTTTTAATTAATAACTTATAGATACAGTCAAACCTGTCTAAGTGGAACACTTTTGGTACCTTTAAAACGTCTTTCATCTGTAGAGGTTTATTTAACATTAAGTCATTTGGCCTTAGAAAAAAGTTCCACTGACAGAGGTGTTCCACTTTTAGAGTTGTTCCGTTTTACTGTATCTTGTTCACAAAGGTAAAATTTGTTATTTTCCTCCAATCAAATTATAATATGAACATCTATGTTATTAGTTAAAGAACTGTAGTCCCAGAGTAACAACTTTCAAGTGGTATATATATGATGTCCTGTAAAAATCTGTGTAAGTGGAACAACTTTGGTACCTCAAAACTATGTTTATATGGGAAGTGTTCCACTACAGAAGTGTTCCACTTTACAGGTTCTGCTGTATGTAAAAGCTGAAGGGTCCAAAAGAATAATTCATGAGGTCATTTCTCAAATTTTTTGTGATAAGTGATTCGTTTGATATTCCCATTGTCATAGTAACTGCTTCAATATAAAATAGAAAATCAAGCAATCATGAACTACTATCATGGGAAACAAAGTAGTGCATTTATAACAGTTTACTTTTATTGCAAACGAAACATGTTAACCCATATCAATAGTAAATTGTATATTGTAAGAACACCTCTATTGCATTGCTATATTCATCAATGGGCAAAAGACATCCTCCTAAGCAGGTGTCCAGAATCCATACCTCCTTCTTCCCCCCTGCTATAACCAATTTGGAAGCGCCCAATTAAACTGAATCATGTGATCTTATTATGTGCAATGACTTCATACATGATTTCTGTCGCAGTGTTGCGACAGCCAATCAGATTGTAAGTTCTTAATCCGGGAAATGCTAACTGCTTATCGCAGGGGGTAAAAAGAAAGAATATATTCTGGATTTTGATGCCCTGTGATCGGAGGTTGGCAAAAGATTAATACATAATTTTGATGATGGTGTGAGTCCTCACAAATACCATTCAAATGTCTGAAAACCAACATACTCACACTCAAACTATTTTTTGCTACCATAGCAACGAATTTAGAGGTCTGTGTTTCATATTTCATGGGTTAATAGCTTAAGGTGGGTTTGTGTATTACCTGATGGGACTGCTTGGCTCAAATTCAGCACGCCACATTTTATATACAATAATGTCTTTGTAACTTGTAACTTATGTGTACAGAATATTATTGTGAATAATTTATATGGATTATATAGGGTGACCAAAAAAATGTGACCATCTAATTATAGAGTGTTGGATTTTTCGTGTCCCTCTGTATGTCAACTGGGAATATTTTTTTATTAATGAGTATTTATAGATGAGATTCAATAAAGAAGAAATTAAACCAAATAAAGAATATTATAAGACCCTCTTCATATTGAGTAAGTCCTGTAAAAATAGTGGCAATATTTCAATTTAAAGGGACACAGACATTTTAAATCGTGAGAGGTGTTCACATTATAGAGGTTTTTACATACACACCTTTCAATACATGGTAGAGCATAAGATTCTCATATGATATATCACTACTATGAAGGACAATTGAATTGAAAATTATGGGACTTATTTTAAATTATGATTTGTAAAAACAGATTTTTGTTATTGATATTATCATTGTGTAACCATGGTAAAATCATGAACAATAATTAATGAATGAATCACGATCCTAATCATTTTTGAGAAATATGGTAAGTTTTTTTGTTCCATAAAAAGTAACTGAAATCCTCAAGAAGGTGTTCAATATTGAATCAGAAGTCAATACAATTTGTTTTGAAATTTATTTATTTGCAAAACTTGAATTTTGTGAGATTTGTTGAACCTGTAGTAATAATGTTAATAATGATATCTGTAAAAATTGTTTTATATAAATAATATTTATACTACGATTGTATGGTGTTTGTTACATACATTATCATATTTTGTTAGATGCATTTTCGGGTATGTCCCGTTCAATAGATAATATTCATCCTATCATGATGACAAGGAAGATATTTTTGAAGTATTTCTAAAAAGTCACATCATTCGAGAGAATAATTGTTAATTTGAAGTTGTGCTGTCATGACAGGGAACACATTTACTAATTTAAAGAAGAAAATATCCTATCATGACAAGGAATGTGTAAACTATTCCTGCTGTACTAATAATTCCTAGACATTGCCCATGACCTATTTATTAAACATGTATCGTTATTTAAAGAATAATCATGTGTGTTTACTGTGATACTTTGGGAGTAATCAATTGATGATGACTTTCATGTGCTATATATCTCTTTCCATTTAACAAATATGGAAGCATCATTTTTCAATTGATAATGACTATGTGCAGTAAAACCTGCCAAGTGGAGCACTTCTACAAGTGGAACACCTTTGTAAGTGGAACTTCTCTGTAAGTGAAACACTCCACAGTCCTGTGATCCATTGACTTAATGTTAACTGAATCTCTATAAGTGGAACACTTTTAAGAAGCATTCAGGGCATTCCACTTACGCAAGTTTGACTGTATTTCACTAAACATTGATCATATAGTGTTCCATCCATTTTTTGTAACATAAGAAATTGTCATTGAAGCACAGTACCAGAACTGTGTAAAATATAAACTGTAGATCATACATTTGGATGTATATCATACATTTGGATGTACATCATACATTTGGGTGTATATCATACATTTGGATGTACATCATACATTTGGATGTATATCATACATTTGGATATGGTTTGGATGTGTAAGTTTGAGTATATGTGTATTATACTAAAATGTGTGTAAATTATTAGGTTTAATGAAGTCTGGATGGACTTGAATTTATAACAATTTTTAAAAGAAAGTTCCAATGAATAAAGCTTTCATTTGTAAGTAAAGGTTCTTGTTTGTTAGATTCTTTTAGACCAGGACCGTAGCCAGGGGCTCGCAGCCCCCCTGGTCAAAAATTCTTTCAAAATCATGCAGTTTTTCTCCATTTTGAGCACTTCTCAAGTGATTTTTGCCATATTTGGGCCATCATGATATACCATGACATCTCATTTCTTCTCAGCCCTGAGATTCAGGTGAAACAGAAAGATGCTAGGAGTATCAGAATGTATTTGGGCCAAAATTGTCAAATGTGAACCCCCCTGGAAATTTTTGAAAACTGAACCCCCTTGGCAAATCCTGGCTACAGGCCTGTAGACTCTTGTCTTTTACATTCCATTGTTCTACCAAGTCCTTCAGTATTAAAGTGGCATTGAAGAATAGAGTGTGTTAATTATTGGAAACAATCCATCATAAAGGGGCCCCATGTTTCCTTCACCGTGATTATTATGTCACCACCACAAGTGATGTCATATTGTTAGTCTCCAACTTTCTGTGGCTAGCACATTTTTAAGCATTTAAAGGTGGTGACATTTGTCATGTTAAGTTCCTTCTTGGACATTGTTTCTCTTAATATTGTACTATTGACCTGGTCAAAAAGGAACCAATGAATGTAAAATCTCACTAAATCAAGGTGTTTGAATAATATGATTTAAACATTTGTAAAGATGGACGTTGATGTCATCCGTGAGCAATGCAGTGAAATCCCGAACAATAATTGAAACAGTTCTTCCATAGTTGCTAAAGCGCCCATAGTTAGATTCTCTACATTATTATTTTGTGTTTAAGTGTAATATGATGTAGTCTTATCTATCGTGATGTATTTCTTCCCTTTGCCGAAATATACACCGGATTTCTTTGGGTTCTGAAATGGAAGAAAATCCTAGTTTCAACTTGTTACATGTTCCCCGCCTTAAATTAATATCAGTGGTTTATTTTGGAAGTATTTACAATAATAGGCCCACTTACTATTTCGAAAATTTCAAAGAATATAAATCGTTGTTGATGTTTCTCTGAACTTAAGATCAAAATAGGATAACGTATTTATACAGTATCTCTTAGCATAATCGAAATAAAAATACATGATATTTTTTAAAGTAACTTCAATTAAAAGCCCAGGGGCTTTAAAAGGAGAAAAAGCAAGAATATATTTTTATTATCAATGAAAGGAGAGCATATAGTGTGAAATAAACATAAAAAACAACAAAACATGTTATAATTTGATAAGTAAGTGAGGTATTTTATTACCTGTGATAATTCTAAGAAACATGAATATTAATTGTAAATTCATAATACATACATGAAGTCATGTACATGTATGTCTTATTAAGACATAACATGGAAATTAAAGTCCGACTTATCCCGTGCTGCTCACATAGACCGTAATAACGCTGACATGTCAACAGAAGGAATTTTTTCGAACGAAGAACTACGATCCAGATATATACGATTGTCTCTTAAAGCCAAATAAGATACAAAAACAGGTCCAGTAGGGGAGTTGGAGTTGGAGAAAGTGTACAATTGAACTACAACGAAACAGTTCCATTTCTTCATCCTCGAGCTTATAGGGTAAATCACCATTTGGTCTATGTCTCTACAGTCATGCTAAAGAAGATTGATATCTAGTATATACAATATCTCATAATACTGGTGCAAGTTGCATAAAATCTGTAATAAATGAATACAAGGAATACCACGGGTGTTAAAACACGAATATACCATGAGCACATGCTTTGAGGATCCGCGTTGTTTGAACCTACCGCCGAGCACACGTATACATTAAGACCCGTTACACAGTCATGATACCGCCGAGCAAGCTCATTGCATCATCGGGTCTGCTTTACCCCCGTGGAATACCATTTTACGAAACGTGCTCCAAATGCCGAAACATGCCAAACTCACCCGACGTGAATGGATTTAGACCAATGAAACTTGGTAGAATGAAAATACATTACACAAGGTTTAATTGTGCCAAATATGACTTCAAACCCATTCTGAATGACTGAGTAATAACATTTGTTTGGGTTACCTTTCTTTTGGCTCACCCTGTAATCTCTTATATATGCTTGTACTTAGATACAATGATATTATAGGTAATTTTGGTAAAGGTCATTGCCTTACATCATCTATTTTAGCCTCGATTAGGCGACGACAAGAAATGTAGCTAAGTGTCGGTGGAATGTTATTTCACCGAGCTACAAATAAGACGCGATGGAATTTATATTCTTATTCCTCAACCGCGTAAGAGGATTTTATTAATAGAATTGTTTTACACTAGAGAAAGAAATGTGAACAAGAGAAAATTCTACCAAGACCTGAATGAGTTGTACAATGAAGAGGATATAAAATATTATTATACAATAACACGAATCGGATTATAATAGAATAGCAATTAAAGTGTGTAGAATAAAGACTGAAGTGCAGAAATAGACCATATCTCTGTACACTCCCCTCCAAATATTTGGTAACTGATCCCTATTAGCCTTGCCCAAGTCGGTATTTTTTCACTTATCTGATCTTGAATTATTATCATATATAATAGAAATCAAGATAAGTAAAAGAGACCGACTTGGGCAAGGCTGATCCCTATTTACATTTCTTAATCTCATTAGGTTTGAAAGGGAGTGTAGCTTAATGTCATATTATTTCAATTTATATCCGTATTATTGGCCTTTTATATGATGTGACAAACTATTTAAATATTAATTATAAGGAGACAAATAGGTTAAACATTACTATCTTGACGTTGCCATTGAGTCATAGTTTATATGTGCGAATCATTAGGGAGTTTAAGCTTGCACAATTTTCACAACCTGAACGCAAACGTAAGTTGTTTAAGCGATACATTTGCATGGACGATTGGTCATACTAATTGGTTGGCGTTTCGATTTTATATGCATGCTTAAACTCTCCATTTCCTAAAATGTACGTTTACGAAATTTAATCGTTCTTTTATTTATAAACGTGGACATTTACGTCGTCTTTTATAAATCTCTGTGAGTACCAAACGTAGAACATTCTCTGGAATGACGTCATGATAGGCTCGTTTGATTTACGAACTAAATGTGGATACTTTTCCCGAAATACTTTCGTTGCCTCCTCGAGGCGATAATGCGGAATTTTTGAGAATAGATGGTGCACCTGGTGCGTTCCGATATTATGCGTCAGCGCATGCGCCCAGCCATAATGACGGTCCACCGTTGATAATTGACCAATCACATTCGACCATTTAGCATCAGCGAACCATGGTACATTGACGTCATGGTGATGGAGGAAGGTCACAATGACCAGCCAGGACATGAACACGAAGCATGGCACAGCGTAATACGTCAATATAGAAATATACCCGAAATAAAATCCGTATACTGCAAGACATCCTATCCATATGCATAGACAAGCCAATGAAATAATACACTGGAATAAATGCTTGATAAACATGTCTTCAAAGGGATTGAAATGGGAAAGATTTCGAGGAGAAAATCCATTGAATAAATACACAATCCAACTTAGTCCAAACCCGAACAGTGGCATTACTTTGAACTTTTTGTCCTTGCGATCTTTGTCTCTCACCGGATAAAATACTTCCTCCTTGTCGATGTTACACGTATTCTTATGGTGATGGTGATGGGACAGCTTCCATGGATAATATGGTACAAGAATGAACGTGTGTAATATATTCCCAAGGACGTCATTCACAAGTGTGTATTTCGAGAAGGACGAATGTCCACAATCGTGGCCTAAAACGAACAGCGACCAAAATAAAGTTCCGGTTAAGAACCAATAGAAAGGTAGAGAAAGTAAATAAATTATGAAAGTAGTTCTTTCTATATATGACATCACGAGGACTAAAGCTGCGATCATGGCACAATCCTTTCCAACATAGAATAACGACTGTAGGAGTGATGACTTAAAACAGTGCTCTGGTAGCGCGTTTTTCAACTCTATGATTGATGGAACGTGTTCTATTGAAGCGACGCCATTGTCCCCTTTCGTTGTCGTCTCGTTGTCGTCATTCCTAAGTGCACCTTTACGTTTTGAGGTTTGGCCGTTTGAATGAATTTCATTGGTTGAACACCCTGTGTTGTATGATGTCATGTTTCCTCTGAAATTACAAAATAAGTTTTAGAAATCCATGTTTTAGATGTCCATGGCGTCGGTAGGGAATTTAAATTAATGCTTTAATGCTTCATTCCTCCGAAAATACCGATATTTTACAATATAAGATCGTGGCTTATTGCTGGAGATTTCAATTATATCTTTAAACGACAATTGCGTCCCAACTACGCGTTTAATTACAATGAAAACTAATACATGGCATGTATAATTAAATACCAGATAGACATGAGCATGCAATCTAATAATCATTAATAATAATGATCTAGTACAACAGAAATACGACTTACAAAATTGTAACTTGCTATTCTTATTTTTACTATTCACATATTCTCGTCTTTTACCGTATCGATATGGTTACCCTCCGCCCACTTTTAAAGGCCTCATTATGATAATTTCGAGAAGATTATCTAAAAATTCTGAATAAAGTTGCCGCATCATAGTTATACACCATTGGTCATAAATTGAAATCAGTGTTAAATGCTAAAAACGCAAAATACTCCAAATATATGAGCAACAGTGTATAAAACACGCTTTAACAGCCTTGTAGTCTTTTTATAGATAGAATCGCCTACCTTGATGAGTATCCGTATTAAAACAGTAATTTGGCTAGACCTCTGCTACTAGGCCTAGGTGGTAATAGCCCTGACAAATGAGATTTTTGAGATGACAATGTTTCTACGTATACAGCATTTGAATATGAATACATTTACAGAAGCACGGCGTCTTTGGAAGATGTTAAGGTTAGTATTGAGAAACACACAATTTGCAAGTGATTGGCTTACGGTAAAGTGTCCATCCATTTGAATGCAAGATCGATACGGCAGAACCCCAGGCGCATATTATTGCAGTTTCTGACGCATGTAAATCTTACTAAATATTTCATGCAACTTTACATTTCAGTTTAGAACGTGTATATATTCCAGGCTTTATTCACGCTAATTTGATCCGCCATGATTATTAATCGATGCTGCATTTATTATAACGTTCGTGCTTCGTGCATTTGAACCAATTGCGAATATACGTGCACATTATGTATTTTACTTGATATAATCGATGCAAGGCTTCGAATACCCCCTGGGCGATGTTGTCGACACAAATAGGTTGCGAGTATTAATTTTATCACGTTCTTTTTCATCTTATTCACGAGGATGTATTTTTAGCACTGAGAGGAATACGCTTAGAACTCAACTTCTTTTGTTACACTGGATATGCTAATTTGGCTCTAGGAATACCCATGTCACCACAATGAAATACTCATTGCATATTTCATCGAATGTCTCAAATCAGTTTTTGGGCATTTTGTTTGAGATTGTAAGGAACACATTACCATGTTCATTTGAAATATTTCCTACAGTTTACAATCGCTATCATTTGCGTTCTACCTAATACACCCTATGCAGACAGAGCCTGTGGGAAATATTGGGTGCGGCGCAAATGAGCGGAGGGTGCGGAGCTAACGGTCATTTTTGAATTTAAAATTGGGATATTTCTGAAACTAAGCCGTTTTGGGACTTCAAATATACCAAGATATGTGTATTTGACACCAAATATCATTAAAATTATGAAAATAGTAGTGCAATTCATTTTATAGCGACGCAGTATGCCTTAAACATATCCCAGACCTATTTATTTTGAGACTATCCTTTTAATACTGCGTCCCCAGCATTCATAAAAAATGGTGTTCAAGATACACTACCCATGCAAATTATTTTTGCATCTTGGAAGCCAGGCAGTATCTGTGTGATTTTATAAAAATTCGGAAATGTTCTTCAGATATGAGCCCCTCTAAATATTGGGTGCGGAGCTACGTTTATGGAGCTGCTCCGCACCCAATATTTAGAGGGGCTCATATCTGAAGAACATTTCCGAATTTTTATAAAATCACACAGATACTGCCTGGCTTCCAAGATGCAAAAATAGTTTGTATAGATAGTGCACCTTGAACACCATTTTTTATGAATGCTGGGGACTCAGTATTAAAAGGATAATTTCAAAATATATAGGTCTGGGAAAGGTTTAAGGCACACTGCGTCGCTATAGAATGAATTGCGCTACTATTTTCACAATTGTATTGATATTTGGTGTCAAATACACATATCTTGGTATATTTGAAGTCCCAAAACGGCTTAGTTTCAGAAATATCCCAAATTTAAATTCAAAAATAACCGTTAGCTCCGCACCCTCCGCTCATTTGCTCCGCACCCAATATTTCCCACAGGCTCTGTCTGCATAGGGTGTAATATTACGTTCAGCATTTTATACTCTGTATCATTTCATCACTACTAACTGCAAGAAACACGGGCCTTGAATATCCAGCTAAGACGTTTAAGTTAGTAGCTACTAGCTATAGATAACGTATCCACGGATCGATATGAAAAAATCGATGCGGCTAAAGGATGATGAACTCACAAGCGGGGAATAGATACAACGAGAAAAGAACAGTGAAACCTTTATATTTGAACACTCTATTATATAAACTCTCAATCTGGACACTTTTCTCGGTACCAAGGGTATCTCGAATTGACTTACATATTTAAAAACATTGAAATGTAAACACCTTGTAATTTTATATTTGAACACTCTGTAATATGAACACCTCTCAATCTGGACACTTTTCTCGGTACCAAATTGGGTATCTCGAATTGACTCACATATAAAAGAAGCTTAAAATGTAAACACCATGTAATTTTATATTTGAACACTCTGCAATGTGAACACCTCTCAATCTGGACACTTTTTCTCGGTACCAAATTGGGTATCTCGAATTGACTTACATTTTTAAAAACCTTGAAATGTGAACACCTTGTAATTTGAACATTTTGGTTAGCCCCACTTGTGTTCAGATTAGATAAGTTTTACTGTAGATCTATAAAATCTCAGATGTTCGAAATACGTCGAGCAAACTTACTATTAATTAATCCAGCTTAAATAAAATTATTCTCAGCGTGTCTCGACGTGGGCTTAAATTTTTAGACTATGTATTAAAGCTTCATGTGTTATAGTATAGATAGTGTAAAAATAACAATAAAAATAAACACCCCTGTTTGCTCCCCACATCACGATTTTATTATATTCTGATATCCGAGATATCTGATTGAAAATACGAAAGGAATTTAAGATAAATATTGCAGAACTGTCCAAAAATTTTCGAGCGATCTTTAAAGTCTCGGTATTTTGTGAAATAAAACTAGAACACTGGAATTCTTAAATAAAAGGTATAACAAGAAACAATGGGTAGAGAGAATTTGACATTTCAAATTTATTGAATTAAGGCACTAGTGCCTTGCCTTCAGTAAAACCTACACCGGGTCGTTCAATAAATTCGCGAATAAATGCTCTCATTTCAAAGGTTTTAAATGTTTTCACACAACATTAAAAAATATCCACCTTTCAATGTGCACATTTTCTATCAAATCTCTAATCTGGCTAAATAAACCATGTCAAAAAATCTCGAAATTTGGAAACGTTGCAACCCGAAAACCTTTAAGCCGGCCGGTCTTATTGGCTTTTGTATTACACCCCCCCCCCCAAGTTTGACAACAGTAAGTTTCATTGGATTGTAAAGTGAAAACCTGACGATGTTCCGATGTTTCGATCTTAATCGTGTCCCTTAACAATAGTTAAGAAGTTTATGACTTATGATTTTTTTTAAATCGCCAAACAGTATGTTCTTCCCCCTGCTACAACCAATTTGGAAGCCCCCGATTAAACTGAATCACGTGATCTAAGTATGCGCAATGACTTATACATGATTTCTGTCGCAGTGTTGCGACAGCCAATCAGATTGCGAGTTCTTGATCGGGTGAATGCTAACTGCTTATCGCAGGAGGTAAAAAGAACGAATATATTCTGGATTTTGAAGCTCTGTGATCGGAGGATGTGATACAAGTGAGTGATTCAAGATCGTACTTCTGTTTGCACAACTTATGGAGGGGAGTGTAGATTCGTTTTACCGAATATTATATTTTTAATTAGATAGAAAGTGTAAACTACTAGTATGAGGTCGTAAAGAGTACGGAATAAACGACGTGATATGAATTAATTGGCCATGGATATCTTATTCACGCCTAACCATCGAAAACGTACAGTGACAAAATATACCGTCGTACACTTTAGATATACGGTGTCACTATTCTAACTGATATGAAGCAAAAACGATGATGTGGGTGTGGTGTAGGTTTTAAAAATTAATCTGAGGAATACTTAAAGAGATTTTATGTTTAATTTCGTGTGTATTCGATTTGGAAGACATTTACCTTTCTAATTCCGTGAAAAGATTTTCGGGAAGTGCTCGAGTTTTTTCGTAGTAAATCTACCCACCAACAATGATCGGTTGGAAAATGTTAGTTTTTTCACATTTCCTTTGGTCATTTTTTCCCCTGTCGCCTATAGCTAAGAGTGTCGATTATTTTTATGAGAATATGTTTCCCAAAGTTACATAATTAAGGCCGTCGATTGAAGATTTAATAAATATTCACGTTTTTGCTAAAATAATAAAAATATATAAACCATAAGTGTACGTTGTCATCTCGATGTACGTTGTCCCATTGAACTTAAACTAAAAGTATTGGCTTACTTCTCATCTATTGAGATATCAAGTAAACCCTCATTCCGCAATTTTGAAGAATTTTGCAAACCCTATACGGAAACCCATCAGCAAGTTTGTGTTTGCTTTTACTCAATTTCGTCGTCAGCGTGATAATGAATCGTTATGAATATAGCCCAGAGTAAGGATACTACGGTTACCGCTGGTTATTTGGTTTACAGTAAAAAAAGCTTTTTTCTCCCTTTTCTGGCCCAGCACAGCGCCATCTAGTGTTTGGTAAACGAAATGAAATTAATTCTTGATAGGGTAAGTACTAATCTATCAGAAAACATTTCAAAGTTTGGTAAGAAATATCATATCTAGAGATGGGCGGAGTAATTTGCGAGACTATATAAAGCAGTAAAATGTTCAAAAATCAGGGAGGTTATGGGGGGTAGGTCTCTTCAAGTTAATTTTTCTCAAAATCGGTGTGGTCATCGTATGTTTATCTTGTAATGGCAAGCTAAATGGGACTCTAATGAACACTGGAAACTGTTTCACTGAGCTAGATCTGTGCCCATGAATATTTTATGAGATGAAATGTTATAATGTTCCTCAATGAGATTTAGTACAGCAATCTTGACCCTATACGAATGGAAAACAATAAACAGGTTAATTTCGGACTACTATCGAATTAGATTAATTCGAGAAAAATGATAAAAGCAAATTGGATTAGATCCATCACATTGTAATGAACTGACAAGATTCATCTTTTATCTGGTTTACACCCTTTTATTAATTTTTTTTATCAAACACGAGTCGCATCACTATTGAAATAATATATGATGATATATGAGAGACATCACTCTAAGTACCATGAAAACCAAACCACCAGTACTCATATTCATTATGTATATATTATCATATTCTTTCTCGCAAAACATTTCAAATAAAAACAAATGTAAGCCAAGGAGCCCATCAGTGATCTAAAGACAAAAGAGATGAAAATGTTTCCCGCCCGTTTCCAGTCATTTCACACTGCTGAAATACGGCAATATAAACCTCACCTTATTTTCTGTGATTTTTGCGTTTCAGTAACAATATCCAGCTCTCTTCAAATTAGTCTCTTTAAATCCGTTATTGCTCGTTCTCTCGACGAAATCTCTTGAATCTGCGAGGCATATGTTACCCAGCGTTTCTTTCTCTTACCAATGTAATATATTATTTATGTAACATATGTAAAAATATTCATTTACAATTCGATTGTTCAATCACAAATCAATTCTCGAGCCGAATGTAGAATCTTACACCACAGCTTCTCGCTTGTACGACAATAGCGAATTCGAAATGAGTTTTTTCATGAACCGCAGGGTTCCCGATATTGCTGTCTGCTATTACCGCTTACCATATAGAAGGCTAAATTGAGACCACCAAACCAATACTTGACACATTGTGTTAACTGCTATTCTCGGTTCTCACCTTATGTTTTACTCTCTTTGAGAAAATTACTATGTCTGACCTTTATTGATATTGCAATTTACCTTTCTTTCATACAAGGCTCATGTAAAGATAGCAATCAATTCGCCTTATTGTATTCGTAGGAATCACAATTTGCGAGGGAGAGATAATGAACGAGATCCTAGAAGTCTTCGCTCTCAAATCTTGTCAGTACACCAACGGTGAATTTCTCATTATAATTCACGCAATCCAGTCGATCACTCAGACTTATGGAACAGCAAGCTCTCAAAGGCAAGCATGATGTATTTGAAAGTATTTCATTAATACGAATATCATGTATAGGTACTATTCCCCGAGTGCCGACAATTACTGCACAGGGGAATGGATCTGTAATATTGCGAAAGACGATATTGAAGCCGATCAATCCTAATAGTAGATCACCTCGATGAAAGGGCACGTTGCTTCTATTGATCCCCAGATTGAAATATGAACGTCTTCATTACAGATCCATAAAAAGTGTGTTATCATTACATGGAAAACCCGAACAGCGAAATGCAGAGGTGCAAGTATCTAGTGAGTAAGTAATAGGCCTATATTTATAGAAAGCGGCCTCGAGATTTTTATTGTTAATGTAAATGTAGTATCACCCTTTCCAGCAGTTTTTGTCACATTGGCAATATCCATGAAGATCGTCAACGTAACAAAAGCGAGGGACTAAATATGTGAATTGCGTCTTCGTCAATATTCCAAACATAGAACCGCCTGCATATTCTTAAACTAGACTATCTTCCTTAACTTTGAGCCAACAAATTATTGTCCACAACTTGACTTATAAGTGGTGTAGAATCGAGAAATAAAAATATCTTATCGAAAACGAAGCCTTCTTCCAGTTCTTCCATCTTGTTACTGACGCTGACGTATCGTCAGAGTAACTAGGTGAGTACCAGTGGTGTTCAACATTTACGTTCCCTAGAACGCGTTTTACCCGGGACTAATTACATAACCACTTGCCCCAACCTGGTTATAAAGACGTTACGTAAAAAGCTAGTCAGTCACGAGCAAATATATCCAGCAGCTCCAATCACTGGTGATCCACTCGATTACGCTGGTACCGTTTCGGTAACAAAATGTCGGAACATCGAAGGTACGATTTTTCTTTTTCACACGTTGTAGGCAGAATTCCCACGACATTTTTAACACAAACGTGTATCAGTATCATATGTTTAAGGAAATGTTTGCGAACAAATAGTTCAGAAGACAACAGAATCGTCGATTTAATTCCTCACTTAAGTTACAGAAACGGTACTTCGAAAAACGGTTAAGATCTGCACTTTTAACCCAAACCGTTTCTGTAACTTAAATGAGGAATTAAATCAACGATTCTATTGTCTTCAGAGCTGATTTTTCGCAAACATGTACATTTTCTAAAACATATGATACTGATACACGTTTGTGAGAAAAACGTCGTGGGGATTGAGTCTACAACGCGTGAAATAAGAACCGTTTCGGTAACCAGCATAATCGAGCGGATCACCAGTGCAATAATCGAGTGAAAACTCCTCATTTCATCAACCAGGACGTTATCTGGTGAATTTCATAGCGTCTTTGTTGCTCTTTGTTATGGCCTGTTGACGTCCTGGTTGCTGAAGTGAGGCACTCTCACTCGATTATTGGAGCCCTTGTATGGACGTATATAGTCGTTTACTGATTCGCATTTCAGTAACCTGGTGCTACTATTAACACAAGGGTAAAATATTTGGATACAGATCGACCCCCTTCTTGGTGAAAATGATGAAAATAAATATTGATCCATTTTGTTATAAAGACGTTATCAGGTGGGGACAAGTGATGACGTATGCTTTCGAGCCTTTCGTAGTGTATTATTCCAGATATTACGCCTATTTACTGAATTTCCATTTTTCGGACTTAGGAGAGATAGATCGATATGGATTTGTGTGGGAGACATCTCGGATCGATACTTTAAATCAAGAGTCGCGTAGTGAGCTTATATTGTTTTTTCGATGCGAGGATTTACATTGAAATTGGTTGAGTTAATATTGATGGATCTGTCTGGGAGACATTTGAGATCGATAATGATTATCAAACATCATATAAAATGTAAACATGTCCTATTGAAAATCCCCCTCTAGTGAACACCTGTCTCTAGTGGAAATCCTCCTCCGACTATACTGATTTCTGTAAAATCAAAATCGAAGATGTACAGATATCGTACACATTTTGTCACCTCTTACTAACCGGATACTTTAATTTCTATACAAACTCATGTGTTGATGTTTTTTGCTTCATCACATTTAAGACCGATGTAAAGATGGCAGAATAGGTCAATTGAATACACTGCCATCTTTTTTAATACAATTTATATCACTCGTTTAGTCTGTTGTTTTACAGCAAGAATGAGAATCCGAAGATTCTGAAACATCATAACTTACCGTCTTCTCTCCCACGAGCGCACAATGCGCTCCCCGAATTGAAATTTAAAAGGGTAAGATATTGCGATCAGATGTTGCTATGGAAATTGAATAGAGAACAGGGGAAAAGTCAGGCTGCCAATAAATGAAGCGTTTTACAAAAAAAGAAGACCAGCAGACAGGAAAAAAATAGTGAAACAAGCAGGCAAGAAGGTGCTTTAACGAGACTGTTGGCTGCGAAAATAAATTCCAAAAGGACGATTCTCGGTTTGGAGAACGAAGTTCATCAATCTAAATGAGCATTATCCCTGCTTCGGACAAATTTGATTTTTTTACATAATATAGATTTGAATGTCTTCTTTTGAATAGTCATAATTTAATTTGGGTAATATTTCTAGATTTTTCGCAAAAAAATATTAGCGCAGTACACTGATGAACTTCTTTCCCCAAATCGAGACTTGTATTTTATTGAATCGGTCTATTTGAGCATTATCCCTGCTTCAGACCAATTTGTTATTTTTACATCTTGTAGATTTAATTGTCCTCTTTTGAATATTCATAGTTTAATTTGGGTAATATTTCTATATTTTTCATGAAAAAATTTTTAGCCCAGGAGGCTGTTCTCCAAACCGAGAATCGTCCTTTAAAATCACAGCTATATGCTCATAATTTCACCAGTGTTAGTGATCCCTTTTGTAAATGTGGATTACCACAAACACCTTCTCATTTTATCTTAAAATGTCCTCTGCTTGTAAACGAGCGTGAAACTTTATTTGCAGGACTGCGAACTTCAGATCTTCATCTTTTGGTTCAGAATTTGAACACAGTTGACAAAATTCAGTTTCTTTTGTATGGTGATGAAGATTTAGATAATTCATTAAATGAAAAATTAATAGAACTTATGAGTCATTTTGTTAAAGTCTGAGCCAAATTGATCGGTTTGGCTAATTTTTGCATGCATGTGTTAACACATCCCTGGCCCATGGGATTATAGTTTCTTATATGAGTGAAAACATTACTTTGATAAATTTTAACGTATTCCTATTCATATTGTCTAAAATTGCCGCTAATGTTTTTTTATAAAACTTTGGCAATCAATTGCATGTCTTCTATTGTTTACTAAAGGAATAAATTTATGTATAAAAAAAATAAAAATAAATTCAAAAGATAAAACGGAGAAAACAGAAGAAAACTTTTTGGATGAAAATCATTACGTAGACAATCAAAATTTCAAGATGGCGACAAACACAAACAAATTCAGCAAAGAAAACGAAAATGCACTTTCGGAAAGTATTCAGAAATCGCTAAAACTAGAATTTTCTGCCCTGAGAAGCTCAAATGAGGAGATAACTAAAAAACTCGAAGCTATGTGCGAATCTTTCGGGAAAAGAATGGAACAGGTCGAAAAGAAAATAGAAAACTCCGAACAAAAACAGAACGACTTCCATTCCAGATGAAGGTTGAAAAGGAACCGCAAAACTTGAACTTTGTGTTAAATCTCACAATAAGAAACATAGAATTGGATATTTTTCAACGAAAGAACAATACTATGATTTATAATATACCTGAGGTGACGAGAGAAGATGTCCTAAGCGTCAATCAAAACGAAACTAAAGAGCCAGCTCGACGTAAACGAGGAATCTATAATGGCGGCTTATCGCATTGGAAAACCGAACGTACATGACGTAACACAGAACCGAACGAAAGTCAGACCGATTCTGGTGCAATTGAACTCAACGATAATGGGAGACAAGATCAAGCGGAAAGCGTGGTCGACAAGGGGGCCAGCGGAAACGAAAGTAATAATAGGAGAGGATCTACCAGAAGAAGCCAGAAGGATAAAGAAAAGGGCGTATACAGAGGTTATAAAGCCAGCAAAGGAGTCAGGCAAGACCCAAATTCGATGGAATGGTCTAAAATACACATAGACAATATCAAGGGGAATATATAGGGAGGAACTAAAGTCTCTCTCGGTACAAAGAAATTAAAGGATGTGTATTGAATGTCACATAGCATTGACTATAGAATGAGGTAAACCTATAATTATATTGCAGCATTTGCATAATAGAACCAATTTTAAAATGTACAGGAAACAAAAAGTCCCTAATTAGAAAAAACGAAACAATGATATATTATAAGTAACACATCGAAAATAGATTAATAAACAAAATATGTCCAATGCTATGGTGGACATTTAAGAACACACTTCGCTTATTCAGCATAGCTAGGCTAGGCAAATGGAAGTTTAACATCCCAAAAATTGCAACAGTTTTTAAATTAGGCTTATATTGTATATTGATACCAGTTGAAAAACATATCAAAAATATAGAAAAATATATGCAGTGGACAAATATGAAATGTCACATTCTAGGTACCCCCCTCCAAATTTGAGTATGGGATTGTAAATATTTTTTAATTTCAAATTGAAATGCTCTTGTCAACTAAATGAGTAATATTATGATAGTTTACTGACATAAGCGCAACTAAAAATTGTTAACCAACTATTTGAGTGCAATAATTGGCATTTCTAGCCCCAAATATCTGAAAATAGGCCATCAAATAGCCCGAATTTGATATAACAATATATTTATTTCTGTATCAATTCATCAGAATTGCATGAAAAAAATCAAGGAGGTTAATGTATACCTGAAAATTGTATTTAATCAGTATCAGGGTCATTAGTTGAATATTGAGGGTGATAATAATATTTGAAATTTCAATATTTTACCACACCAACTTTTGGGGTGACCTTACTTTTGTTTAATTACTTCCAAGATATGTCATATTTGAACTCAAAAGCACAACTAAATTATTTGTAAAGGCTTATTTTTTCCTGAAAACAGTTATTTGATGTTTCCAGGGAAGGATTATTATTATTACTTATTACAATTCACACGATGACACTGACATTGACATGTGTCTGTTTTTAGAATCCAGATAAATGGTGCAAAAAACATTGAGGTTAGACCACAAAAAAAACAAATGTCTTACATGTATTTTATATGTCAAGGTTCTACTTCTCAACTCAGTTTTTGATATAATTCTAGTGACAGTTCCTAAGACCATATGATCGTTCTCAGTGTAGGAGCATATAAATTGAGAAACACACATGTATGAATCCATAAAAATTGACTTTAGTGACATGTCCATTAGATTGGACATTCTCATGGCATTGTTTGAAACGGTTTTCCCAGATATGCTCGATTCCGCATAGAATGCCCTTTTTACACTCATAATCACATGACTGTTCATTATACTTAGAGGTTGACATGCCTCGTCGGTAACGTATAAACTTTGCAAAGTAAGGACTGTTCGTCTCTTTGAAGCTGTCTACAACCTTTGTAAGCGATGCCGTACTTATGTCATTGACCCCATACGCTTCTGTGAATTTATACTCGAGTTCCCATTCTGCGTTTTCTGGATCAGCGTTTGCCTTTGTAAGGTTCATATAGTATTGCCATATATCTGTAAGTTTGACATCCGTAGTTTCGTATCTGACCATGCGCAGTGTAGGGTTTCCGCCATACCACGAGGTACCACATGTTGCAGGTGATATAAACGCAGATCCTACTATTTTATCTCCTACAAAGAAAGCACGTTATGAATAGCTCAGTAAATAACAATTTATTTTGGGCAGTTGAAGTCGATAATCAAAAATGGTTGCAGGCTGTCTGTGAATGATGCGTTACAGACTATATGGTCATTACACTCACTTTAAAGCAAGATAAAATGTACTCAACCTCAAAAATAATTTCCAAAGCAAAAGTGAAATGGGTGCACAATTATTGAATTATTGGAAAAACCAAAAATGTTTTTTAAGTAGGCAATATATAAGAAGTGCAGATTATACGAGGGGAGTGCGTCCCGTGTACATTTATTTCGAAACTAGAGGAGCCGAATTCCTCCAGACTTTGGTGATTCATGAAAGAATCGAAGGTGTACATTCCGGTGTGTATTAGGGCAGAGACATTTTTTATATGTTTTATATGGTTTACGGTTATAGTTACATGTATCGAGAGCAATGGGTAGGGGGTTGCAATATATACCTGATTTGTTGTTTATCATTCGCACTGTGTCAGCATGAGTGTGTCCATAGTACTGTCCAATGATTATGTCCGAATATTTAACAACAATGTCGTTGAAACGGTCGCTGAATTTCTTTGTGAGATCGCTATTGGCAGAGTCTTCATTATTCCCTAGTGCTATGTGAGCAGCTATGTGAGTCTAAATCAAATATTAAGTTACTTTTAGATTCATGTGTACATTTTAAAAATAGTGATTCTTGAAAATAATGAGTTATAAATACGTGATATAAAAATGAATCATTTTTTCAAATATCTACGTCTCGTTTGGTGAGAAACTGTGAGAGTCTGTATCTCAAATTCTATCTGATAGAGTGGAAATCTTTGCTAATGTTATGTTCAGTGTACAGTACAAATCTCGTACTAAGAAGCCCATAACAAACAGGGGAATTTTCCACAACGTGAGATGGAAATTTCCATTACTTTTTTAGTACCCTCTTCTCATTATATGGAAAACAAAAACAAAGTATGAAGAAACAAGAGCAGACGAGCTTAACCCCATTATCCTACACTGTGATAAAATGCAAAAACGTAACCTAACAACCCCCCACCCACTCCACTTAAACAACAATACCGTTCTATAATGGTTACTACAGTATGTTTCGAATTGGCTCGTTTTGTAGAGTTTACTTTGTCCTTACGTACTATTCCACCAGCAGCCTTTATTCGCTCCAGTTCATCCTCCAACCATTTGAATTGTGAGGCTGGGTCGTTTAAGTTTCGTGTCGCACCATTTTTCACCATCCATAGATTTGTGTTCAAGATAATAATGTTTTCTCCTTCTCTGATAGTGCCAGAGTAATAGCCTCCTATAAAAGGTACACCTTTGATGATAAGGGCAAAATTGTCAGAGTTGTTTGAAACTAGCGATCGAAGACAAAATGTCATCAAGCTATAGCTAACCAAAAAAAGAAAAAAATCTTACCAAATGCTCCTATTTCATTTCGGCCATTTCGGCCATTTTTAAACGAGGCGAAACCTCCCTCGTTCTCATTTCATCCCCAGTGCATAAGGAAAAAATAAAGTCGAGTCGAGCCTCATAAATACTCGTACTATGCGAAATCTAAAAGTAGTATTCGGGGGTCCTACCCTTGTGAAATGTCTGCAACGCTGCATCACCTATCCAATCCCTCCAAATCCCACCGACTGCAGTATAAAGTGTACTATTATGTGGCTGAAGCTGATCTTTAGGGTAGCAATCATTGTTTCCCAGTGCTGGGAATACCTTTGTTGATGGGAAGGCTTCTTTTATCAAAGTCGTTACGTTCACAATGGAGGCAACCACGACCGACTCTGGTTTGAAAGCACTTTCATTTTTCACATGTGGAGACATATCCCTTAAAACAAATCATTCTTGACACAACTGAGCCATCTTATTGACGAAATATACAGTTTCCCAAATTATGGTACATGTATTATAAAATGCTACATCAGTATGGAAACGTCAGCTCACCTGGTTACGTGAAGACGCCATAGGCCATTTGTCGGAGTTCGAGACGCTTGTTTTACATGTGTTACAAGTACTTACTCCATCCACAAAATAAATAGTATAATATGATATATGTTGCTCAGTGGCAATTTGTACAATACATTACAACCTACCCTGTCCAAACAATAAACTCTGGGGCTGGCCCCAAAGATTTCATCGCGCCAACAAAACTTTTCTGAAAGATTACTGGACAATCACATCGTGGCATGCCGAAGATGCCCAACTCTTCCGTAGAAAATACGTCTCTACATGATTCTTGTTGGCTTTCATATAGCGTATCTATATGGTTGTCTGTCACGTGCCAGAAGTATCCTAAAATTCAAAGTGGGCTACTGTAAGTGCATGGTGCAAAATGGTTTCAGCACAAGATTTTTATTTCTACGACATGTGTAATACAGGGTGGGTACAAAACATCCATATTTTTATTTGGGTATAACTTTTTTAATGATGTATTGTATTTTAGAAATATTTTGTATAGATTCAAGGATAACTGATTTCTGAAATGGGATAAATGAATCATCAGAGACGCCATTTGTGACTTTACCGTTGTCAGGCTATTCCGATGTGCGTCTTTGAAAGGTTTAATTAGAGAGGTTTCGCAAAACGAATTAGCTAAAACGTATCCGCATCCGTATCTTGTTACGTTTACGGATACGTATTTCGATAATTTTCGTTTCGCAGTTCGTTTTCTGAAGTACGTAATTATAAACGCATCTCAATCCGTGTTCAATAGTAGTGAAAACTAGGGTCAAATAAATGACTTCATCTGCACTAAGATTTCAAAACACCATTGGGAGTGTCAGCTTTCAGAATCACAACTCCATAAGTATTTTTGGTGAGTGAAAAAATACATATTAACCCCTTCATCCCTAAGGGGTCATTTATTAATTTCATGACATCAATTTCAAAATGAAGAATATCCCTTAGGCCGGAAAACATTATTTCTAGGTTTACAATAACCAATTCAGTGTCAAATTATACTTTGGGGAATATTTAACGGTTTGGACACAGATAGCTGAAATAGTGGTCATTAAGTGACGTGCAGTGACTGCATTATGCCACAAAAATGCGTAAACATTTCTTTTTTCGGTAAAAATGATATTTGAAATTAGTGTGAAGATTTGCGTTAACTTATTTTTTTCCTGAGAATATCAAGGATGCAGCAAGTGCGTTTTGACTTAACATGAAAGCATGCACGCTTAATGTTATATCATCATATCCCTACCTCATTATCTATTTAAATATGCCTTTATAAATATACTTATCAATGCTACATCTCCCCTGTTTTGTATGAAAAATCAACAAAAAACATATTATGTAAAAAGATAAATTAGCATTGTTTTTCTTGAATTCATTGAACAACAGGGGACCAGCTCATCAGAGAATCAGAGAACGACGCGAAGCTAACGCCCATCATACCAGTTGAATATCTCACACTAGAGATTGCACTATATATGAATATATGTAGGTACCAAACCTATAACATACTAATAATACCCTATACACCCTTTGGTTCTACCCAGAATCAACTGATATACCAACAACATAATACCCTAAACCGGTCATTTGTATCTTAACCCAATATACACCACAACCCGATCGGACACAGCCCGCAAATCGACATATATAACCTATTACAACCAAACACAACCTAGATCACCAATCATACAACAGTACAATAGAACATAACCCAGTGTCAAAATACACAGAACGCAATAGAGCATAACCCAGCACCAAAGCCAGCATAGCGCAACCTGACTTACAACCACCATAACACAACCAACTGTCAGATTAACACAATGAGTCACAGCCCAATTATAAGACAACAAAGACAAACACAACCAATTGTTGAATTAACTCAACACAATTGTGCACAATCCAACACTAAACAATAAAAACACAATAAGGCACAACCAATAAAACACAACTAAACTAACAACTATGAAAACACAATGATCTGTGAAATTATCACCACATAATTTGGCACAACCCAATGATAAACCAACAAAAGCAGACACAGCCCATTGTTCAAGTAACACAACACAATTTTTCAAAACCCAAAACCAAACAATCAAAACAAAATCAGGCACAGGCAAAAGAACAAATTCAAATTGTAATACCAAGATACAAAACTAACTAACTCCAATTGGAGACAACGCCAATCACACAACACAATCAGACATAACAAGATGTCTCACCCGACTAGCCACAACCAGCTGGCCAACCAACATAACATATTCACAAGAAAACACGACCCATTATGAAATTAACATAACACAATGGGGCACAACCCGATACTAAATCACCAGACTAACAACCATCAAAAGAGAACCGAGTCTCAAACTTACACAACACAATTTGGCAAAACCTATACCTACTTCACACTAACCCTCCATTACACAACCAAGCTTAACCAAATACTCAATCGATACTCAACCCATCAAAACACAATCAGGCACAACCAATAAACCACAACGAAACTTTGATACCGATATACTCATTATTTTTAGGCTGACGTCATTGTGACGCCACTGCACATGCGCAGAGGTGAGGCAGCCATCAAACTTTTGCGAGAGAAAATCACCCGTGATTTGCTCTGCTGTTTCCACTTCAAATGTCGGTATCGTTGACCATCGAGATGCCGGAGCTATCGCATTACTTACAGCAGTAAGTGGTGCATCTGCACGGGGTAATGGGGAGATGTCATTCACGATGCTGGTCTCTAAAACCAGGTTTGAAGTTGAGGTTGGGTCTTCCGTGACTTTTGCAAATGGCGTCAGCCTCCCATATTTGCAAGTTTTGATCTCAACCTTCAAACACACATCGTGCCGCAAGTACCTCATGTGGATTGATAGCCTGCACCTCATTTCGAACCAGGATTGATCTAGGGATCAATGTGTCAAAATTGGCAAGTATAACATTGTATTTAGTTTGAATTGTTTGGTGCAAAAGCACACTGAAACTATTTGACCTATATTCAACATTGGTTTGTGCAAAGGCACATCAGAATTATTTGACCTAGATTTGCTTTGCAAAAGCATATCATAATTGTTTGAGAGAGTTGTTTTGCATTGTTTATGATCAATACTCATATTGACCATCATGTTTGATTAATTCATTGCTAAGGATTAGTTATTACATATGATCATGTTTTGGTACACTGCGTTACTCAGTCTGTTCCGCAGTTCTGAGGTTCTACTCTGCGCAGTTGTACATTACGCAATGTTGGGTATTTGTCGATAGTTAAGTATTATCAGGTTTTGGTACACTGCATTACTCAGTCTGTTCTGAGGTTCTAATCTGTGCAGTTGTACTTTACGCAATGTATTTGTTGACAGTCAGATATGGTCATGTCTTGGTACACTGCGTCTATTGAGGGCGTTCCGCGGAACTACCCTGCGCAGCTATATACGAGCAAGTTCTTGTTTGGCAACAGCACTGGATGATTGTGTTGAGTTTAGACACTCATGGAAGCCTGGTCTATTGTCAGTTAGTTTGAACTTGAATTGTCTTATTGTTTGGCAACAGTATTAGATTGTTGTGTTGAGTTTAGACACTCATGGAAGCTTAGTTCATTATTTAAATCTACTTTGACTTGAATTGTTCATTTATTGTCAAAGTGTCGGTTTAGTCGTAAAGTTGTGAAGTCATATTAGTACCATAGCTTATACATTTTATGCATGTATAGCTTTATCAAAAGCACTGTTAGGCAGTTAGGAAATACCATTTGTTCCATCTTGTGTCATCAATGGGAATACAAGTTGTTGTACCCACATCTATGCTGTGGCATATAATATTATAGGCTATACCTGGGTATAGCCTATGAGTGGTGTTGTATTACATTAACTTGTGTATACTTTGTATGCGATTCCATCCCTCATTGATCGGCATTGACATGCACCGGCATGTTGCGTATAACATGCACCCACTTGTTACATGGCATGTACCCACTGGATGTGGGATTGCACCCACATGTTACATAACATTAATTTTGACTTGCATGTTACATAATGATTAATGTGCACTCATGTATATATATTGGTATTGCTACTTGGTGTGTCAAACACTATATGTTGTATAAGTTATTGTTATTAAGTTGTTGATTACTTATGGTACTATTATGTTCAACTCTTGTGTCACCATAACTTGTGATTACTTATAGTAATACCATGGTGATATGTATAGTTGGTCTCACAGATCTTAGTGTTTTGTCAGTGGTCATTATTAGGTTCTTTGTGTCATGTGTTACACATATACGAGGGGCGATTCATAAGTAGTGGGACTTTTCTGAGGCAGCAAGTCCCTGTGAACATACCTCAACCAAATTTGGCACATGGACAGACTAGGATATAAGGCATTGTTTGGTGAAATTTCAATTTTATTCTTTTTGTTCCCTAGCAACAACGGTTGCTATGGTAACCAAAAGTAGGGGTTAACGGAGCAGTTAAAAAATGAAGGGCTTGATCAACATAAATATGCTCATAAATATCTCAAAATGACAGTTATTTTCAAATATTTGGTTTCATATTGTCTCAAGCCTTGTAGTCATGACAACTGTAACATATATTACATCATCATGCTATTGTGATGTCACACAAGGCAGTGACACCAGGATGCTGCCATTTTCAGTCCTTCTTGGATGGAGCAAAATTTGATTAAAATAGCAATGAAAATGCAAGAATCGCGTATAAACATCCGTGCTGTGATTAAATTTAATGCTTTGAAAAAGTTTTCAGTATTAAAGACCTATAGAGGTTTGTTGGAAGGCTATGGGAAAGAAGAAGTAAAAAAATCTACAGTATATAGGGGGTATGCTGTATATGTATTCTGAATATAATACATGATAGCCGAGATGACCAATCTTGGAAAATATGGTTTTGAGGGTGCATACCTAGAATGGTTGAGGAGATGCCAAAAATGCATTGATCGTCATGGCGAATACTTTGAGAAAGAGTGAGATTGCACCAGAAGTATAACGAATCAATAGTCTTACACAGAATGGATGTGCTCCACAAAATGACTTGCTAGAAGTCACGGATTAGATCACGTCCTGAATATCAGTTGAGACTTGTATATTTAACTAGCAATTAGTTTAGGAGCCAGTTGTAAGTGTACTCATTATTCATTGGTTATTGTAAGGATATGGTAATACAATATTGCCATTTTATTCCAATGTTTAGTTGGTAACTTGTATTTGACTTTTACGTCATATCGCAAGCTCACAAGAGCTATTTGTAAGTGTACTTGTTATTCATTGGTCATTGTTAGGATATGGTAATACAATATTGCCATTTTATTCCAATGTTTAGTTGGTAACTTGTATTTGACTTTTACGTCATATCGCAAGTTCACAAGAGCTATTTGTAAGTGTACTTATTATTCATTGGTCATTGTAAGGGTATGGTAATACATTATTGCCATTTTAGTCCAATGTTTAGTTGGTAACTTGTAAGTTTGACTTTATGTCATATCGCAAGCTCACAAGAGCTAGTTGTAGGTGTACTTATTATTCATAGGTCATAAAGGTTATTGTGGTAATGCATATTGCAATGTTATGCCTATGTTTATTTAGTAACCAGTTATCCGGTTGTGTCACACACTCTCCCAGGTGAAGGTATTGTTACAGAATTACTTGTGTGTATTTACAGTGAGTTCCATGCACATGAGCTAATTAATGTAAAGTTATAACATAAGAGTCTTAGTAGACAAGTTACATGTTTCAGTATTAAATGTGATATTAAATGCTGTATATCATGTGACCATGAAGCAAGGATATTAGTTCAGTAGTTACTTTAGATTCATCTTTGTGAGTGTTGTTTGAATGCATGTACTCATTGCTATTTAGTAACAATGTACTACTATTATTCAGGATATTATTCAGGTAGATGGATAATATGTCTATCATTCAAGTAAATAACACTGTACAATTCAGTGTATATTATTCAGGTATATTATGCATATATCATTCAGGTATCACAACATCAAAGGTATTTTTCATATATGTTTTCCACTATGTGTGGCTTTGTTTGCACACTTTGTGTGCCTCACTGTATTACCATGTTGTTCAGTTGTTAATAAACCTTTAATCTTTTAGTTATATATTTAATTTAACTCATCTGTTTTGTCAGTTAAAGTGTATGTTTTATGTCGCAGCGCGACATATTCCGTCCCTTTGTCATTTTATAAGTCATGTCTGAGGACCCTTGAGAGTATTAACAGGCACAACACGAACCCGGGATTTTAATGCTAACGATTCTTTCACCTCACTTAGCCCTTCCCCTTATTCACGCTACAACTTCTGTTTGCTCTGCACCGCCGTGCGGAGAGAGGGGCGGTGAGGGTCGTTACACATGTTCAAGTCATACAACGGGAAGAAGCTCCCTGGCTAGAAATTATTTCAAAATCATTCAGTTTTTCATCAACCTGAGCACTTTTTGGGATTTTTTAGCCAAAAACTCCCCTTGGCAAAAGCTGGATGAAGCGGGACGCCACCTTTAGACCCAATATCACATTCATTGTCGAGGTCAGGACCAAGCTGCTGTACTCAAACTAAGCCCAATACCCTGCTCTATATGAATATATGAATTCAGACTTCAGTGACTTAAGGCACAACATATAAATGCAGGTGGCCCAGCTGCTCACCATTGGTTTGATGTCCCTAAGAAATTCACTACGGTATTACTATTGACCCCAAAAACGATAGACCTTACATCTGCGTATTAGCAAATGTGAGTAAAGCTTTACTCATAAAAATTGCAAGTCCCTCGCTTATAATCAAATTTATCGACAGATAAGGCTATTACTTCATCAAAATAATCACGACACACATGATAACATATGTGGGTTATTAAAATTATACATTTAGGGAACAAATTGTCAAGATTTGAAGGACAAAATAGATACGGAGACAACTACGCACAGAAAGTGTTAGTTTACGTACTTTCGGTATTTGAGAGGTTAAGCTTTGCATATATAATCGAAACTGAACCTGTACGTATCACTCGACCATATACAAATTCATGTAGCCTTCTCATATAAATAGCCGTTCAAATCCAGTGTTTGTTATGGTACGTTCACACCAACGGCGCTTTGATGGCGCTTTAAAGCGGCTTGTAAAGCGGCACCAAAGCGTAACAAAGCTTAATTAAAGCGTCGGGGTCGTAATAGGTCGTAGAAAAGCTCGGGAGTAAAGCGGGATATTCGGCAAGAGCGCTAAAAAAATTAAACTGTTTAAGCGTTCGCACCAACGGCGCTTTGATGGCGCTTTAAAGCGGATTGTAAAGCGGCACCAAAGCGTAGCAAAGCTTGATTAAAGCGTCGGGATCGTAATAGGTCGTAGAAAAGTTCGGAGTAAAGCGGGATATTCGGCAAGAGCGCCAAAAAATGTTAAACTGTTTAAAAATTTTGGGCGCTCTGTTACGAATTGATTGAAGCGCCGAGAGCGTATCAAAGCTTAACAAACCGTAACAAAGCTCAACAAAGCTTGACTCAAAGCGTAGGAAAGCTTAACACAGCTTGGTTCAAAGCGGGGACCCCAGTCTATTCACGGTCTGTTACCACTTGACACGCTTCGTTAAGATGTCTCAAGATTTGCTACGATCTGGCATGAAGATCTGACACGAGGTCAGACGCTCTCATCAATATCTGACACTCTTTGTTACACTTTCCTGAGGGACTCTCAAGCTTTCCAACGAATTGAGACGCTTTAATCAAGGATTGAAACGCTTTGCTAGGCTTTGTTACGCTTGAAAGTTTTCACACGCTATATCACGCCGTGCGACAAACGTCATGTCTTCTTCAGATAGGTCATGCTCTGGTCCATCTGGAATTTCTGGATCTCGTTGTTCTGCCATCGTGTTCTCGAGTCAAAGATGCAATGGTTTTATGGATCTACTGCATCTTTATATAGTCATTGGATCAAAAGCGGCATGGAATCGGCGATCTCGACATTTTCCAATGCGTGACAGAGCTTAACAGAGCGTAACAATGCACAACAGAGTTTTGCAATCGTATCAGAGCCTGATTTAAAGCGTCATAATCGCATCAAAGCGTAATAATGCTTATCAAAGCTTTTCAAAGCGTGATTTCAAGCGTAACAAAGCCTGATCAAAGCGGGATCAAAGCGTGAGGAACCTTTTAGAGCTATGTTAAGCTTTCCTACGCTTTGGATCAAGTTTTTCTGAGCTTTGTTACGGTTTGTTAAGCTTTGATACGCTCTCGGCGCTTAATCGATTCGTAACAGAGTGCCCAAAATTTTTTTAGAGTTTAAAATTTTTTGGCGCTCTTGCCGAATATCCCGTTTTACTCTGAGCTTTTCTACGACCTATTATCAAAGCGCCGTTGGTATGAAGAAAATGACAAAAATGACGGCGCTTTGCTCGCCGATTTAAAGCGTGGCATTCGCCGTTGGTGTGAACGTACCTTTACGGAAAATTCTGTCTGCATTTTGTCACCATTGCTCTTTCTTCCCGCATTCTAGTGCTGTTTGAATGAATATATTAATTAAGTATTTCTAACTAAAATATATCACATTTTTTTTATAAACCACAAACATTTAGATCATAAAAAATTATTCAATACTTGAGTGAGCACGATATGCAAGGGTTACTAAGTTGACACAGTAAATGACCACTGATATTGTGTTAGTCCATGCACACAGCGTATTCTGCTAAGGCCATAAGAAGTAGATTCTTTGCTTTGCGTCCCCTTGCTTGCACGATTTTGAGTAAATCAGAAAAAAAAACATCAAAATAGCAATCACAAGGGTCTGAAAGTACCATTACATTTCGTTCAATCAGAATCAGACGAAATGGCGGATAATTTGATGTGCGTCAAAATTGACAGTGTTATAATTATTTTGGCATACATTGTGTATTTTCTTATTTTTTACTCTTGAAGTTTAAATATATTGTATAAAATGTATAGATATGTGTTTGTAATCACTGCAAATTGGCATGTCATCCCTTTTTATGACCATAAAATGTATACATTTCTCAGCAAACAAGTTTGTGTTTTTTTCTTGAGTTTGTGTTTGTTTTCCTTGTACCCTTGCATGATTTGGATTTTGCCAGGTCCATAGCCCATGCCAGGACGCAAAACAAAGAATCTACTTCTTATGGCCTAATACACATTTGCTAACACCCCCACTTTCAAAGTGAAGTGACTAATTGGGTTATGTTTACGTTTTAATGTGTTTTGGGTTCCTTGTTACAGCACGGGGGGCCAGTAAAGTAGACTAACATGTTTGCATGGCAAGTTTTGATCGAATATGTGAGACACTTTAAAAGATTTTTGAAAAGAATCCAAATCAAAAGAATTTTATGTTATATTTCATTTTGTAAGACCTCATGAACTTACAGTTATTTACTGAAAACTAGTATATTCATAGCAAATATTTTTTAAGAATGTAGTACTTATTTAATCATGGCGCACAATAAAAGTCGTAATGGCTGCACGAATACTCTCAATTGGTACTGACGATAAAAGTCACAGATGACAAATATTATTGTATTACATATGAAATGAAACATTCTATCACCGTCCCGCTGTTTTTATCATTAATGACGAGAATCATGAATGTTTTGAGAAATGAAAACATTTTAGATGAACTTGTGAATCATTATAGACTTTGATTTGTTTTTGAGAAATTAACGTTTTATTATTTTATTCAAGAATGCTGCCAAATCTTTTTAGACACACGATTTGAAACTTGTGGTAGGCCAATCCTCTGTCTTTCTGGCAAGTACACTCCCCTCCAAAAGCTTGGCAACCTAAGCTCCCTGCCTCCTCTTTATATTTGAATTTTTATTTACATAACCTGCGGGGAAAATACTTATAATATTGATTAAAATGTAATTTGATTTCACTTCCAATGCCTCCAAATTTTCCCATTTTTTTACCTCTTTTGATGAATTTTTTAATCCGCTGATTATCAGTGGATCAGTTTTTCAGAAAATAAAAAGTGATTATAAGGAAGCAATGCATATTGGTACACCATGTGATTTTTTAATATTTTTTATTATGAACTTTTTCCCTTAACTGTGAGAATGTAATACTCATTTGAAATAATAAATCTAGACTTATTTGATATAATCCTCCTTACGCCTTTGCTTTCCTCAGCAAAAGATGACTGCATCTGGCCTTTTTATTGGACAGAACTTTCCACTGCACGTAATGTGTGTACCTTTTACACTTGTATCTAGTAACACAGACATACTCACCTAATTGCCTCCCTTAATCCATTTATTTGCTAAACATATTATAATTAATGTCATAAACGCGATCCACTAAAGTTTGATATTCTTGAAAATAGAGTAAATACTTAATACACTGAAACAGCAACATTTTAATCCTAAAATGATCACCGAGATGAACGTGCATCTGAAAAAGCAAAACTGATTTTTTCGCAATCGATTTATTTTTCCTTAAAAAGTGATGGATAATAAATACCCATTCGATCAAATACTTGTGTTTATAAATGATACATATGCTTTTAATAATAACTCATTTCAAAATGTTTCTATTATTTAATATTTGCTTTTGAGGACTTGTCAGACCCGGGGACTTAGCAAAAAAAATTTTTGTTTGAAATAAAACAAAACGGAGGGGCACAGATTTGAAAGAAAATGTGTTTTCATCAGTATTAAGACAATTTGTTTATTTCACTGTAGATGGAGCAGCTTTTTATTGATATTTTTTCTTTGCATAATGTCATAATGCTCCGGGGTCTTCCCAAAATTAAACAATCCCACCCCGTGCCTGAGGTTGCCAATCTTTTGGAGAGAAGTGTAAATTTACTATTTTTATCTACTAGTCATATAAATTGAATATATGTTATTGGTTATTGCAATGAATTTTCCACAAATATTTTTGAGGGGGAATCCCGACCGGGGGTTCGTCCGAACCCATCGAACCCCCGGTCCCTACGGCTATGTGTAATGCTTCTATAGTATGTCATTGATGCGGTTTTATAGCTGGTTTTCTAATACATATTTTAAACGAGCTCGTTTCGTAAGATTTTTGGCCCTAAATCAGTGGCGTAGGAACAATGTACGCCAAAACGCCAGTGCGTAGTGTTGAAAAGTGAGAATAAAAAAGAGTTTTTAATTTTCTTATGTTCTTTAGTCATATTTTCTCATTCATTGTTTAAATTGTAAAAGTAATCTCGAGCACACTAGCCTAAAGAAATGTTTTGTGGATACCATATCATTATTGGTCTGTCTGGCAAATATTAACAGATTGAATTCCCTTACCAACATGCTTTATTTCATGAAAATCGAGCCACTATTGACTGTCTTATAAATACAATTTCGCCAAATATTCGTGAATCGCGTTCTCTTCACAAATTTGAGAGGAAAACTGTTTTCTTTCAAAAACTACTTGATGAATACCTTTGACATTTTTTCTGCATTTTCCGTACTGCTTATGCTAACTATGGTATCATATAATTATAATAATGATGAACCTCTTAATTTAGATGTATATTTTTTTTTTCTCCCCTACCCCAATTTTTCAATTTCACTATCGATTTTTATTCCGTTGCTATGCAAAATCATAGACACGAAATTATAGTTAAGTCAACAATTTTCTATTTTCTTACTAAATCACTAATTGTTCCTGGTAGTACTTTTTGAATTATGGATGTTAAAGACAAAAACAACTTGAAAATGCCGATTATTCAATTACACGTTCCATTGATTTCAGTTCTAGAAAAGCGATTACCTAGTTTTTTTTCATTTGAAAAATATTCTTGTTTTATAACATTTTTTGGCATCCCCTAAGTCACGTTGACCTCGATTTGACCTTTGTGGTTGGTGTGTTTATTTGTTTCATTGATCACGAATGCGTTTCTTTATATCAATTGATCAAACTAGTTTCTTTAATCTGTACGTATTGTATTGCACGGTACACGATGGAATCCTACAATACTATAAGCTTATATCTTAATTCAATTATTCGAAAATGATTAAAAAATCTTAATTGTTTTTTGGAAATTGGTCGTTTCAATCGTTCGAGACATTAGCAAAGTGAGAATGATTTGTGTCGAGATTTAAAAGATAGGCTTTCCAAGGTGATTTTAAATGATAAAAATCATTCGAACATTTTAAAGCACATTAAAAAGGTACCGGGGATTTAAAGCTTGCATATGAAATCGAAACGCCAACCTATACGTATGACCAATCGCCCATACAAATGCATCGCTTAAGTATTTCCGTTCACATTTAGGTTGTGAATATTGCAAGCTTAAAATCTCTGTTACCATAAAATGACGTTTTACGAGCATAATATAGGCGTTTTGATATAGAATATTGACACAATTGTTTCATATTTTTTTGGCAGGATTTTTGGCGTAGTGTTGAATTTACACCTTCCTACGCCCCTGTAAATCATGCATGACATACATCATCGTGTTCAGCAAGAATTCAACTGTGCATCGAAATCAAAATTGACAGCATAGTGTTCAATAGACACGAGTAAAATGGTTCCCGTTGACCCAACGTCAAATTTCAAAATCTCCCGTTCTAAACCCGAAACTCTGAAGCTGAAAGAGTATCTGAAGTAGACTAAGCGCGCATAAAACTATGAGCGCTCGATACATTCCTTTGTTAATTTTTGTACTTTGCGTTCACGGTTACGTTGTGAAAAACATCGTTAGCTTAACCTCTCCATTGCTGTCGGTACCACAAACGTATTGAGTACACTTTTACTCCATCTATGCGTTACGGATTTTGATACGGGTAGTTAAAACGTTGTGCGAAACATGTACACTGTAATTATTGCAATACCATTCCATACAGTGTAAAATGAATTGAACATACCATTTGAAAAACTCGATTTATGTCAAAAAATTCATTCACCAAATTTTAGTCAAATTATACACAGCACACAGTACTTGTTCATATAGTGATACCTTTAGAACTAAAAACAATATAATCGAAGGGTAAAATCGGATACGTAAATGACCAACGTACAAAAGCCTCATTTTTCGTGTTTTCCGTATTATTTCACGTATAAATCGAACTGACTACGCATAAATCTGGTAAATACGTTACGGATACGGATCCGTGGAGCTAAAAAACGTTTTGCGAAACTTCTCTATTGAAAGGAATAATTGCAGCTATAAACATATAGAAGTAATTGAAATTGAAAAAAGATTGTCCTTCTTCAGTTTTTTGCAGACATACATTGACAAACCGAAGGATTATACTTACGTTCAAGTCGTCTTTATCACCCTAAGCAGTCCAATTAGTAAATATACGTACCTTCGGAACCCAACACTAATGGTAGGTTAAGCAGAAACGCAAGTACACACAAGCTAACGTCTCCACGACAAGACATTTTGATAGAATCGTGTATAGAAATCCTATTAAAGAACTGGGCTTGTCATTTAATCATATTGTTAATAAGGCTAGGCTAAATAAGAAAGGTGGTTCTCATGGTGTCTCCTTATATTCCAAACCTATTAAAAAAGAAGGCCCAATCAAGCATTTATGAAAACAAATCCTGATTAGTAATATACAGCCCCCAAAAAGTTTGGCAATACAAGGTTCTCTGTTTGATCACGTGTTAAAGAGACTGCATTTCAAAACGGTTCGAGTGATAAATGATAAGCTTGGCAGCGATATTATCTGGGAATCAACTCGCCGCTATTCTCTACTATGTCCCAAATACAAAGTAATGCTATTAAGTCGAGGGAAGATCCAAAAGTTTCCGGCCTAACATAGTTCCCGATGTCTGAGAGCAACCATTCTTCACAGTTCAAATGTTGCTTATGTATGAACATAATTTATGCATATGATTAACCTCTAGGGGTCACAGCCTCATTTTGAGAATATTCATAATGAGGTCAGGTCACAGTGGCTGCACATCAGTGATCACAATGGAGGAAACTGAATATAGAGCTGTGATAAAGTTTCTATATCAAGAAGAAAATGGAGGGCAGGAAATCTACGATAGACTTAAGGATGTGTATGGGGAAGGTGCTCCCTCCTATTCTACTGTAAAATTTTGGGTGGCTGAATTTAAACGTGGACGGGAATCAATTGATGATGCACCACGTTCTGGAAGACCTAAAGATGTCACTTCAGATAGAAATGTTGATCTTGTACATCGAACAATATTGGAAGATAGGCGGAAATCTATACGTGAACTTGTAGAAGAAACTGGATTATCATATGGTACCATTTGTAGAATAATTCATGAAGATTTACACATGCAAAAGTTAAGCTCAAGATGGGTGCCCCGTATGCTCACAGAGGACATGAAAACAAAACGAGTTGCTGTTGCAAGAGAGCTTTTGGACATGTATAACACTGATCCACAAGGTTTTATGGAGAGAATAGTCACTTGTGATGAAACATGGGTGCGTCATTTTGAGCCTTCAACCAAACATGAGTCAATGCAATGGAAACATATGGGGTCCCCACCCCCAAAGAAGTTTCGCACCACCCCATCCAACAAAAAGATGATGGCCACCATTTTCTGGGACTGTGAAGGTCCTATCTTAGTAGACTACCTTCCAAGAGGTACTACAATGAATGGAGAATATTATGCTGCTTTGTTGTGTACTTTAAAAGCTAAACTTGATGAAACCAGGCCACACAAAGTCCGTCTTGGAGTTTTGCATCAACAGGACAATGCACCTGTTCACACAAGCCAAGTTGCTCGTGATGCAGCGGAAGAATGCCATCTGGAATTATTACCGCACGCACCCTATTCTCCAGATCAAGCACCCAGTGACTATTACCTATTTGGGAAACTCAAAAAATCTCTACGAGGGCAACGCTTTGATGATGATGATGAGGTCAAGATAGCTGTTAACCAGTGGTTGGAGGGTCATGCTCCTGATTTCTTCAGAACTGGACTTGAGATGCTGCCAAGAAGATGGGCCAAGTGCATCGAAGTACATGGAGACTACATTGAAAAATGACACTATCATTTTGAAAATCCATCAACTAGAACTATGTTAGGCCGGAAACTTTTGGATCTTCCCTCGTATGTCCCCGGCTGGATGGCATTGAAAATGATTAACACTAATTTTTCTTGTAAAGTACATATCAAAACTTAGTGTTTCTGTGAGTTGAAGAAAAAGTTTAATACACAAAAGTGTACTTTTGGATGAAAATAAGATTTTTATAAGAGATACAATTATGAGAAAGTGCTACGCCCACTTTTATCAAATATTGCCACTCTAGGGGCCTCTTGATTAGAAAAAGGCACACTATACCATGTTTTTCAAGTTTTGATATCCATTTGTGCCTGTTAGGATCTAGGAAAACCATGAGAAAGAGTTCAATACTATTTAGAAAATTTTAAACCTCTGGGAAACATGGCATAAACATAAAAGTTAATTATTCAAGCCTAGGGTCGACAGAGAGCACTACACAATGCAAACGCTGCGATTGTCAACAATGGACCGGTTTTATAAGTTAAAACACTTAAACAGGACAACTCGCATACGAGAGGAAACCAAAAAGTTTTTTAAAAAGCTATATCATTATTTTTTCATTAGATGTATGTTGGGTGCCTCCTTTTCATTGGAAATCATGAATGTTGTATATTATGAGGGCAGAAGAGGATGACATCTATGGAGGATTTGAACGATTTTCAAAGTATAGTAATGGAGTCTTTAGATCTTGTTTGTTTTATGAAGATTTCTCATATGTTCTAATGTAAATTGTGATATCCTCGTATGTATTCAGTGATTATAAACATTATTTGGTCAATTATTAATGAAGACTGAGTTAAGTTTTATATCAACTGCAGTCTGTGTGCATTCTAACATTAGTAATCTTATCTTGTCTTGTATTCTTATGTTGAAATAATTCTCAAAAATGCGTTGACACCTTGAGCAGAAAATTTTGGTTCGAGGACAATTTTATTCCAGATAACAGTGATTCAAGCAGCTCTTTAGAGCCGTCTGTATGGTTGGAATCACTTAATTGAAAGACAAGTCGGATTATCCATAAAAAATGATTTACAAAAACTTGTGGGCAAACCCTCGTATAGTGAGGCAATACAACAAAGGCATGCGATAACATGCATCTGACAGTGATAAATCGTGTTTGAAATTACAATAAGCTGATAAACAATTTGTTTGATGTGTTTTCAGCTATGTACAGAGTTGTCCAAAAATGGGAAATAGACCAGTGGATAGGGAATTTAATTATCCTTATTTGGTATATCATGAGTTCAAATTTATAATAATAGCTGTCAACCAGCGTCCATAATACAAATGCCGTCATTTTCACTTCAAAACGGTTATTCAAAATCTTGCAAAAAACAAGTTTTTTTTGTCAACATGAACAGATGTTAAATATGTCCACCATTCTGATCAATTATAGCCCTCAATCTTGGCATAAACTGGTCGATAGTGTAACGCGGTAAACACGATACAAAAATATGTCATATTCCGCAGCGAATATGGCATATTTACCTGCAGTGTATGACAGATTCACCTGCGGTATATGGCATACACACTAACCAATGAGAACGTGATACGGAAGTACGCAATTGTCAATTGCATCGAATGAACGAACAAGTAAAATGTTATAAATTATAATAATGATTACTGAATCAACAGTACTGTGTATCGAATATATTAACTTAGCAGAAGTTTCAGTCACAAATCTCGCGTAATAGACTTACTCAATCAATCCAAGAGTCATATATTAGTACTCGACGCACTAACTATATTCGTAATCCAGCGTAGTTTTACATTTAGAGTCGATTCTCGCAATCAATTAAATCAAGGCTTTCTGTATCACGTTTCCACCTGCGATATATGTCATATTCACCCGCGGTATATGGCATATTCCGCAATTTAGTATGACATATTCCGCAGGTGAGTATCGGGTATTCAGTGAAATCAATGTATCGCATATTCACTGCGGAATATCGCATACTCACCTGCGGAATATGCCATATACCGCAGGTGAGTATGGCATATTCACCCGTATCACAAATACCGCGCAACAATGAATGTATGCCATATACCGCGTAACAGATAGCATAATTTATATGCTTTTGAAATACTGAACTTTACTTCTCAACAATTCCGTCCTGAATAGATGTAAGGGGTTCATGGTAGACCCTTTCTTGAATGCGTTATCATTCGTTATCGTTACTCAACATTGAAATTCGTATTATAACTGACATTATAACATAATGCTATTTTTTGCGCATGCAAAGTACATTTTGGCAATTCATTTTTTCACTTTTTCTGATAGATATTGTTCCTGCTGAATACCAAAAACCGTTGATGTCTTTATCACATGCTGATATAGTATTTAAATCTACGGGCGACATCAATTGCACGGTTTTATTGAACCTGGGCGTACTATACGACACTCGGTCAATTGAGTATTTTGATCAAAATTGAATACAATATTGAGCAAAACACTCAATTGGCCGAATAGTTTTCTATTTCATGTTATCCCCGGGCATCAATTTGCAAAGAATACGTTCAAAATATACATTACTAAATGCACCACCGAATGCGATGCCTACAAAAATCGTTCATCCTTTCATTGATACACTGTAGAAGAAAATAATGCACCAACCTTAGTTTTCTGTTCCATCGCGGCCATTTTATTGGATAAATCAGTGATCGTAGTCGTCTAACCTCGTTTTCAGAGGTGTCGTAACCGTCATGCTATAACACCGTGAATTACAGCACGTTGCAATAAACTGCAGCCACAAGCCTATTGCTAATAAAGTGTTGTGTTTATCTGAACGTAACCTGACAATTGGTACTGAACACTCGTTTAGTCTGTTGTTTTACAGCAAGTATCCAAGATTCTGAAACATCATGGCTTACCGTATTCTCTCTCATGAGCGCACAATGCGATCCCTAAATTGAAATTTAAAAGGGTAAGATATTGCGATCATTAAATAAGATAAGATAATAAGATATTACAAATATATGAATAATTTTCTAACTACTTATTACAATTCAAAAGATAACATTGACAATATGTCTATTTTTAGAATCTAGATAAATTGTGCAAAAAACGTTGAAGTTAGACCACAAAAAGTCAAATGTCTTGTTTTATATGTCGAGGTTCTACTTCTCAACTCAGTTTTTGATATAATTCTAGTGACAGTTCCTAAGACCATATGATCGTTTTCAGTGTAGGAGCATATAAATTGACAAACACACATGTATAAATGCATAAAAATTGACTTTAGTGACATGTCCATTAGATTGGACATTCTCATGGCATTGTTTGAAACGGTTTTCCCAGATATGCTCGATTCCGCATAGAATGCCCTTTTTACACTCATTATCACAAGACTGTTCATTATACTTGGAGGTAAACATGCCTCGTCGGTAAAGTATAAACTTTGCAAAGTAAGGACTGTTTTTCTCTTTGAAGCTGTCTACAACCTTTGTAAGCGATGCCGTACTTATATCATTGACCCCATATGCTTCTGTGAATTTATACTCGAGTTCCCATTCTGCGTTTTCTGGATCAGCGTTTGCCTTTGTAAGGTTCATGTAGTATTGCCATATATCTGTTAGTTTGGCATCCGTAGTTTCGTATCTGACCATGCGCAGTGTAGGGTTCCCGCCATACCCCGAGGTACCACATGTTGCAGGTGAAATCAACGCAGATCCTACTATTTCATTTCCTACAAAGAAAGCACGTTATGTATAGCTCAGTAAATAACAATTTATTTTGTGCAGTGGAAGTCGATAATCAAAAATGATTGCAGGCTGTCTGTAAATGATGCGTTACAAACTATATGGGCATTACCCTCACTTTAAAGCAAGATAAAATGTACTCAACCTCAAAAAATAATATCCAAATCAAAAGTGAAATGGATGCACAATTATGAATAATTGGAAAAACCAAAAATGTTTTTTTTAAGTAGGCAACATATAAGAAGTGCAGTTTCTACGAGGGGGTGCGTCTCGTGTACATTTATTTCGAAACTAGAGGAGCCGAATTCCCTTAGAAGATTCAAGAAAGAATCGAAGTTGTGTACTAGGGTTATGGTTACATGTGTCAAAAGTAGGGGGTTGCAATATATACCTGATTTATCGTTTATTATTCGCACTGTGTCAGCATGAGTGTGTCCATAGTACTGTCCGATGATTATGTCCGAATATTTAACAACAATGCCGTTGAAACGGTCGCTGAATTTCTTTGTGAGATCGCTATTGGCATAGTCTTCATTATTCCCCAGTGGTATGTGAGCAGCTATGTGAGTCTAAATCATGTGTACATTTTAAAAATATGGGAAATGTAAATATGTGAGCACAAGTGCTTAATGGGAAGACCAAGGAAGAATTACAAAATCAAATTATGAAGAAATTAGAGCACACTAGCTTAACCTAATTATCTTACCCTGTGATCAAATGCAAAAACGTAACCTAACAACCCCCCACCCACTCCACTTAAACAACAATACCGTTCTATAATGGTTACTACAGTATGTTTCGAATTGGCTCGTTTTGTAGTGTTTACTTTGTCCTTACGTACTATTTCACCAGCAGTCTTTATTCGTTCCAGTTCATCCTCCAACCATTTGAATTGTGAGGCAGGGTCGTTTAAGTTTCGTGTCAGACCATTTTTTACCATCCATAGATTTGTGTTCAAGATAAGAATGTTTTCCCCTTCTCTGATAGTGCCAGAGTAATAGCCTCCTATAAAAGGTACACCTTTGATGATAAGTGCAAAATTGTCAGTTGAGAGTTGTTTTAAACTAGCGATCACAGACGAAATACCACCAAGCTATAGCTAGCCGATCATATCGGCTAGATTTTATCACGTGAATCTGCAGGTAAATGAACTCCTTTCCTGGGGAGGTTTCATAAATATCTATTTTAATAATCGCCAAACCCTGGCGATTGCCGAGAACTAGGTTGTGGACAAATGTACAAAAATAAATGTATGAAATGTATGAAAATAAATGGATGAACTTTGCGATCGACGATGTTGTTTATTGTAACACGAGTAAGTTAAACAAGGTTATGCTGTCCAGCCTTGTTTCTTATATGCTTGGTGTTTTTTCTCATTAAACCCACCATAAGGTGAAAATAAAGTGAGTCGAGCCTCATAAATACTCGTATATATGCGAAATCTTAAAGTAGTATTCGGGGGTCTTACCCTTGTGAAATGTCTGCAATGCTGCTTCACCTATCCAATTCCTCCAAACCTCACCGACTGCAGTATATAGTGTACTATTATGTGGCTGAAGCTGATCTTTAGGGTAGCAATCATTGTTTCCAAGTGCTGGGAATACCTTTGTTGATGGGAAGGCTTCTTTTATCAAATTCGTTACGTTCTCAATGGAGGCAACAACGACCGACTCTGGTTTGAAAGCACTTTCGTTTTTCACATGTGGAGACATATCCCTTGAAACAAATCATTCTTTACACAATTGAGCCGTCTTATTGACGAAATATACAATTTCCCATATCATGTTACATGTATTATAAAATGCTACATCAGAATTTTAGATATCGTTTATTTTCAAACAAAATTGACATTCAATGATCATTTACGAATATATTTTGATGATGCCTATCGTCAGTTTGTCAGTTGATAAAACGGCAATTTTTTAATAACTTGCATGGAAACGTCAACTCACCTGGCTACGTAAAGACGCCGTAGCCCAGTGCCAGTTGTCACGAGTTAGGGAAGTTTGCAATTGTTTAACGTGTGTTTATTCACTTACTTACTCACTCACTCACTCCCTCAATCACTCACTCACTCACTCACTCACTCACTTACCACTCGCTCAGTGGCAATCCCCCAAATTGTACAATACATCCAACCTACCCCGTCCAAACAATGAACTCCGGAGCTGGCCCCAAAGATTCCATCGCGCCAACAAAACTTTTTTGAAAGATTAGTGGACAATCACAACTTGGCATGCCAAAGATGCCCAACTCTTCCGTAGAAAATACATCGTTACATGATTCTTGTTGGCTTTCATATAGCGTATCTATATGGTTGTCCGTCACGTGCCAGAAGTATCCTAAAAAGATCAAGTAAGTGCATGGTGCAAAATGGTTTCAGCACAGGATTTTTATTTCTCCGAGAATGTGTTATACAGGGTGGGTACAAAACATCCATATTTTTATTTGGCTTTAACTTTTTTTAATGATGTATTGTATTCTAGGAATAATTTGTTTAGATTCAAGGAGAACTTTTTGATTTCTGAAATGGGATAAATGAATCATCAGGGACGAAGAGGGAATAGTGTTCTGAGATCTTGTTTGTTGTAAAGAAGATCAGTAAAGAGCGATTGAAGATCTTAGATTGAGTCCACAACAAATGAAACTTATTTTTACTGTACGAGTAATATCCCTGACCTGACCAAAAGAGGACATTCGACTCATTCATTTTACCATGTAATCTGTGTCTAAATCTCCTCATTGGTGTAAAGGTCGGCTTGTACCATACATGCATTAACATTTCATATAACAAGTGTGTGTATGTATTATTACCACCTTGCCGGGCCTGTTCTAGGGGTTCTATTGCTAGTTTAGAAGGCATTTATTTTACTATATCGACCTGAGCAATATGTGACGTCTTAGTGGAGGTCAATATTGCCGGTCAAGAATGCCTTCGGCCCTCTTAGTGGAGGTCAATATTGCCGGTCAAGAATGCCTTCGGCCCTCGGTCCAATATTTCACTATATTGGCCTTCAAAATGACGTTATTGTACTATTCTTTTCAACGCCCGTCTCACACGGTAAAGTAACGGTAAAGTCAAAATCCGTTGTCACGAATGGCGGACATAACCGTCGCTTTAACTCTTTAATCACTTGGTACTTGTTTCATGGGACTTTATCGTCACTAATTCTTTGCATGTGTTAAGCTCGTGCGATGATGTATTATATGAAATCCCAATTTCTATCAAATGGGGTCGTGAATTGCCTACCGTTGTCATTTATACAGTATCCGTTGTTCTGTGTCATATTCAGATCGATAAAATTAGAGCCTTTATTGCAATGGTAGAACATATTATTTAACTATATGATCAGTAGAAAAACACTTTGCGTAATTGCAGTACCAAAGGAATTTAATCTAGTCGCATTTTTAAACATGAAGTACATGAAAATCTAATTGAAGCGACAGTTATGTCCGCCATTTGTGACAACGGTATCTGACTTTACCGTCGTCAGGCTATTCCAGTGTGCGTCTATGAAAGGTTTTGAAAGGAGTCATTGCAGCTATATACATATAGAAGTTATTGAAATTGAAAAAAGGTTTGTCCTTCTTCAGTTTTGTTGCAGACATACGTACAAATCGAAGGATTATACTTACGTTCGAGTCGTCTTTATCACCCTAAGCAGTCCAATTAGTTGTTATATACGTACCTTCGGAACCCAACGCCAATGGTAGGTTAAGCAGAAACGCGAGGACACACAAGCTTACATCTCCACAACGAGACATTTTGATAGAAGCGTGTATAGAAATCCTATTGAAGAACTGGGCTTGTCATTTAATCATATTGTTAATAAGGCTAGGCTAAATAAGAAAGGTGGTTCTCATGGCGTCTCCTTATATTCCAAACCTATTAAAAAAGAAGGCCCAATCAAGCATTTATGAAAACAAATCCTGATTAGTAATATACAGCCCCCAAAAAGGTTTGGCAATACAAGGTTCTCTGTTGGATCACGTGTTAAAGAGACTGCATTTCAAAACGGTTCGAGTGATAAATGATAAGCTCGGCAGCGAAATTATCTGGAAATCAACTCGCCGCTATTCTCTACTCTGTCCCAAATACAAAGTAATGCTATTAAGGATGTCCCCGGCTGGATAGCGTTGAAAATGATTAACACTCATTTTTCTTGTAAAGTACATATCAAAACTTAGTGTTTCTCTGAGTTGAAGAAAAAGTTTAATTCTCAAAAGTGTACTTTTGGATGAAAATCTGATTTTTATACGAGATGCCACGCCCACTTTTATCAAATATATCCACTCTAGGGGCCTCTTGATTAGAAAAGGGCACACTAAACCATGTTTTTAAAGTTTTGATATCCATTTGTGCCTGTTAGGATCAAGGAAACCCATGAGAAAGAGTTCAATATTATTTTAAAACTCTGAGAAACATTGCATAAACAAAGGAGTTAATTATTCAAGCCTAGAGACGGCAGAGAGCACTACACAATGCAAACGCTGCAATTGTCAACAATGGACAGGTTTTATAAGTTAAAACACTATAACAGGACAACTCGCATACGAGAGGAAACCAAAAAGTTTTCAAAAAGCTATATCATCATTTTTCATTAGATGTGCGTTGGGTGCCTCCTTTTCATTGGAAATCATGAATGTTGTATATTGTGAGGGAAAAAGAGGATGACATCTATGGAAGATTTGAACGATTTTTACCGTATAGTGATGGAGACTTTACATCTTGTTTGTTTTATGAAGATTTCTCAAATGTTCTAATGCTTCTGGTTTGATTGTGATATCCTCGTATGTATTTAGTGATTATAAACATCTTTGTTAAGTATTAATGAAGACTGAGTTAGGATTTATACTGTATCTACTGCAGTTAGTGTGCATTCTAACATTTATAATAATATTGTCTTGTATTCTTATATTGAAATAATTCTTAAAGATGTGTTGATTCGAATACAGTTTTATTCCAAGTAAGGAGTGATTCAAGCAGCTCTATAGAGCCGTTGGTATGGTTGAAATCACTTATTCTGAAAGACCATTCGGACCAACCATAAAAAATGGTTTACAAAAACTTGTGGGCAAACCCTCGTATAGTGAGGCAATACAACAAAGGCATGCAATTACATGCATCTGACAGTGATAAATCGTGTTTGAAATTAAAATAAGCTGATAAACAATTTGTTTTCAGCTATGTACAGAGTGGTCCAAACATGGGACACTCATATTTCAAAAATAAGTATTGATTTTATTGATTAAAATATATCATATCATAGACCAGTGAATAAGGAATTTAATTATCCTTATTTGGTAAATCATGAGTTCAAATTTATAACAATACCTGTCAACCAACGTCCATAATACAAATGCCGTCATTTTCATTTCATTTCACTTCTCAACAATTCCGTCCTAAATAGATGTAAGGGGTTCTGGTACACCAACTCTGCTAGTTCTCCCCATACGCGTGGTAATCGCAGAGGTTGGCATCGGGTGATCTAGAAGGCCAGTGATCAAGGGAGAAAGAGTCGAAGGCAAATATACAAAGCCGGCTTTCAAAGCCGGCTTTCAAAGCCGGCTTTTAAAGCCGGCTTCTACAGTACATCAGAAGCCGGCTTCTGGCGTCACCAAGAAGCCGGCTTTTAAAAACCGGCTTCGAATGACTTACAGAAGCCGGCTTCTGCAGTTACCAAGAAGCCAGTTTTAAAAGCCAGATTCTCTCTCTCAATCATTTTGTTGTGCATTATGCATCTTATTCTCGTATAATTAGCATGGAAATGAGAAAAAATGAAAATAAGTAAAATTGTAACATATTGCAAGATTTTTTGCAAAAAGTAATTTAAAACCAAAACTATGGGGGAAATTTAATTCTAAGTAAAAATATCGAGGTACGACGTCAGATACTGTACATCGTGGCATTTTACTGCATTTTTAATGCGTACTTACTTTTAAAACCGCAATATCTCGACAGCAAAATCATATTTTTCTACAATTTTTCGTCATCAGTTGAACACGTATGTCCATGAAATATTTTGCCTATCAGAATTCCAAATAACTGTTTGGGACTTTTTAAATGAGAATCACGCAAGCCGTATTATGCGACTTTCTATGCTAAAACCGGGTGTCGACTGTAACATTTTGAAGAAAAGTGATTTTAATTTTAAACGAAAAATGAAGATAACTTTTTCATTTCCCAACGGATCTTTCTCAAATTTTCACGATATTTAAATTCACCATTTTGAAAAAGACGAACAGATTCTGTGTGATGACGTCATAATATAACAATGCTAACTTAACGCTTATATTTATGCAAAAAAAGTGTCGACAGGCAGAATTTCGTACCAACAAGATATATATTTTGATCAATTAAACATTAAATCGTTTGAAATGTGAATTATTCTTTTTTGATTCCTGAAAGGCATATCATATTCTATATTTTTATCAAAAAACTATATCATTTCGATTAAAATTCAGTCTGTAAGAAGTATAAATTGAAAGAAATATGAAGTGAAGCCATGTGAAAAATTCACAAAATTACGTTTCATTTTTTGAGTTAAAATATTTCTAACTAAGGGATAAACATTCAAAACTTTCCAATGTTTCAGCATGTTCTTTTAAATATACCCCTTACTACATACAATTAATTTCATTTAATTTGAACCAGTATATATTGAGATAGACATCGTTTTATCACCGCAACCCCAAGTGAAGCCTTTACAAAATAAGACGTTACGCCGTTAGCGTATTATATGTTCTCCTTTATTATTCATTGCTTTAAATAAATAAAACTAAATATTCGAGTTAAAATAAATTACAAATAATGCATTTTACAATCCTTAATATCTTCTCGTCTGTGTTTATCAGTTGAATATGACAAGCGGCATTGTGAAAGAGTCTAGAAAGACGGTGCGACAACGAGAGCGCAGGGCCGAAAAGCGCGACAAAGAAGAAAACGGGTAGGGTTTGAAATGTCTACTTTCTGGTGATTCTAATTCTGTATATCGTGACACAACCTTTTTGAATATAGAATTGTATTGAAGCGCACATTAATCTGAACAAAACTTGACGTTTTTAAGAAGATTCTACGAATATTAAAACGTTTGCAATTACTTGGAGGAGCATTGCGCATATTTATCGCGTAAATCTTTGCATTTTGTCGGTAAAATGAACAATTACACTGTTACGCCGTGATGTACAGTATCTGACGTCGTATCCGATGAATTAAATCATGTTCGTTAAATAAGAGTAGATTATGCATTGCATTTCTGTTTGATAAAAACGCATCGCTCATTTTACAAAACTGGCTCCAACTTGGAGCCAGTTTGCAAATCAGCTCGCTCCATCTTACACAAGCTATGTAGGGGCAATCTAGCAATTGGGAATCACGGGATACTGTGTCATGATAATTGTTATGTGCATTATGCATCTTATTCTCGTATAATTTGCATGAAAATGAGAAAAAATTGAAAAATACGTAAAATTATTACATATTTCAAGATTTTTTGAAAAAAGTCATTTCAAGCCAAAACTATGACAGTAAATTAAATCCTAAGCACAGATATCGATGAATAAGATCACATTCATTAAATCAGAATAGATTATGCATTGCATTTCCGTTAAATAAAAACGCACTGCTCACTTTTCAAAACTGGCTCCAACTTGGAGCCAGTTTGCAAATCAGCTCGCCCCATATGACAAATGCTATGTAGGTACAATCTGGTAACTGGGAATCACGAAATACTCTCTCACGATTATTTTTATGTGAATTATGCATCTTATTCTCGTATAATTGGCCTGAAAATGAGAAAAAACTGAAAAATACGTTAAATTGTAACTTATTTCAAGATTTTTTGCAAAAAGTCATTTCAATCCAAAACTATGAGAGAAAATTCATTTCTAAGTAAAAATATCGGTGAATTAGATCACGTTCACTAAATCAGAACAGATTATGCATTGCATTTCCGTTTAATAAAAACGCACCGCTCATTTTTCAAAACCGGCTCCAACTTGGAGCCAGTTTACAAATCAGCTCGCTCCATCTTACACAAGCTATGTAGGGGCAATCTAGCAACTGGGAATCACGGGATACTGTCTCACGATCATTTTTATGTGCATTATGCATCTTATTCTCGTATGATTATTGATTTGCATGAAAATGAGAAAAAACTGAAAAATACGTAAAATTTTAACATATTTCAAGAATTTTTGCAAAAAGTTATTTCAAGCCAAAACTATGAGAGAAAATTCATTTCTAAGTAAAAATATCGATGAATTAGATCACGTTCACTAAATCAGAACAGATTATGCATTGCATTTCCGTTTAATAAAAACGCACCCCTCATTTTTCAAAACTGGCTCCAACTTGGAGCCAGTTTGCAAATCAGCTCGCCCCATATGGCAAATGCTATGTAGGTACAATCTGGTAACTGGGAATCACGAAATGCTATCTCACGAATATATTTATGTGCATTTTTCATCTTATTCTCATTTTTTTATCATTTTCAGGCCAATTATACGAGAATAAGATGCATAATGCACATGGAAATGATCGTGAGACAGTATCCCGTGATTTCCAGTTGCTAGATTGTCCCTACATAGCTTGTTCAAGATGGAGCGAGCTGGTTTGTAAACTAGCTCCAAGTTGGAGCCAGTTTTGAAAAATGAGCGGTGCGTTTTTAATAAACGGAAATGCAATGCATAATCTATTCTGATTTAGTGAACGTGATCTAATTCATCGATATTTTTACTTAGAAATGAATTTTCTCTCAAAGTTTTGGCTTGAAATGACTTTTTGCAAAAAAATATTGAAATAAGTTACAATTTAAGGAATTTTTCAGTTTTTTCTCATTTTCAGGCCAATTATACGAGAATAAGATGCATAATTCACATAAAAATAATCGTGAGACAGTATCCCGTGATTCCAAGTTGCTAGATTGCCCCTACATAGCTTGTGTAAGATGGAGCGAGCTGATTTGTAAACTGGCTCCAAGTTGGAGCCAGTTTTGAAAAATGAGCGGTGCGTTTTTATTTAACGGAAATGCAATGCATAATCTGTTCTGATTTAGTGAACGTAATATTATTCATCGATATTTTTACTTAGAAATAAATTTTCTCTCATAGTTTCGGCTTGAAATGACTTTTTGCAAAAAATCTTGAAATAAGTTACAATTTTACGTATTTTTCAGTTTTTTCTCATTTTCATGCAAATTATAAAACGGTTTTTATAAAACGGAAATGCAATGCATAATCTGTTCTGATTTAGTGAACATGATCTAATTCATCGATATTTTTACTTATTATTCAATTTTCTCTCATAGTTTTGACTTGAAATGACTTTTTGCAAAAAATCTTGAATTATGTTATAATTTTACATATTTTTCAGTTTTCCTTATTTTCATGCAGATTATACGAGAATAAGATGCATAATCCACATCAAAATGATCGGGAGACAGTATCTCGTGATTCCCAGTGGCTAGATTGTCCGTTTATAGCTTGTGTTTAATGGTGCGAGCTGATTTGAAAACTGGCTCCAAATTGGAGCCAGTTTTGAAAAATGAGCGCTGCGTTTTTATTAAACAGAAATACAATGCATAATATTTTTGGAATTGATGAACGTGATCAAATTCATCGATATCCATGCTTAGAATTCAATTTACCCGTATAGTTTTGCAAAAATATGACAATATAAACTATATTCAAAAGCCATCTTCTGCAGTACGTCAGTAAGTAAGAAGCCAGTTTTAAAAGCCGGCTTCTTGGTGACTCCAGAAGCCGGCTTCTGTTGTCCTTCAGAAGCCGGTTTTTAAAAGCCGGCTTCTTGTTGACCGTAGAAGCCGGCTTCTGTAGTACGTAAGAAGCCAGTTTGTAAAAGCCGGCTTCTTGGTGACTCCAGAAGCCGGCTTCTGTTGTCCTTCGAAAGCCGGCTTTTAAAAGCCGGCTTCTTGGTGACTCCAGAAGCCGGGTTCTGTAGTACGTAAGAAGCCAGTTTGTAAAAGCGGTTTTTGCCTTCGAGTACTTCTGGATCAAGGGGAATCAATCAATATATTATTTTTTATTAGTTTATTGCAATCACTTTTAGATCAGTGGCACATATAGTTAAACTAGTGCAGCAGTTAAAACATACAATATACATGTGTACAAGCACAATTCTAAAGCAGAGCTAAAAACATTTACAACATAAGACATAAAAACAAAACTAAAACATTTGCAATTCATTAACTTGTTGGTGCTACAAATATGTTTTTGATAAAACACTTTGAGCATGCATCAAAAATATAACCTTGTTCGTGACCTAAGATACCACAGGATGCATCCCAAGCACCCATTCTAAACCATTATTTGGAATACATGTCTTAAAAGTAATTATAAATGTGTGGAAGTCTATTCTCAATGCTATTATAAAATATATACCTTTCCTCTTTAAACTTTGTGCAAGTAAAAAATCGATGTTCAAGAGTTTCTTTACAGCTCATATGACAAAAAGGAACATATTCCAACACGTATACCCCATCTCTAAAGATCAGTGGCCAGACCAAAGCATCCCGATCTGGCCTTGAATTTAAGTTTTTGAGCAAAGAAGTCACAATCATTTTTCCACTAGTGTGTTTCTTTTAATATTACTATATACTGTAAGTGACTTTTTCTGGTTTATCGAGTCAAAAAATGTATTGCGTAACAAATCATTAGATATTTTCAAATATGACGAGTACCAATCTGTGTCCTCTCTGTATATTACATCGTCTAAACCATGGTTGGTCAAAATATCTTTTATACTAGAAAAATAAGACCAGGTGGCTGTATTTTCCTTTTTAAAGTTCTCAAACATATAATTGAATATATCAGCACAAATGCCAAAAGGGAAAGGTGACTAAAAACCTTAAGGAAACCCATCAAGAAAAGCAAACTGTAAGTGTAAATCTGTCATAAGAAAAGTAGACCCTATATATCCCAAAACCATGATCTAACGTGAAAAGAAACAATGTCTAACATCCCCCTCTCCCCCTCCAATCGAGAACCAATATCACAATCCAGGACCAGAACACCAAGGGACATTTCATTCATACTGAAGTCATTACAATACATGTTGAAGAAAAACTGAAAAATTGATAGCCAATACTCATAACATCAAAAATAGTTGTAGATACTAGTTCTTATAAAAGATAGAGTATTCAGTCGCAAATGATGTGGGATAGATAAAATCCAGTTTCGAAGTCCATAGGCAATTCAAAGGGTCGACATCCGTTCGCAAAGCCATCATCATAATCCATAAAACACAACAATTCACAGTGGTCATCAGGAGAAAACTATGGCTGGTTTCGATCCCTATTTCTCAACCATTAATGCCATAGCCGGGATCCACCTCAAAAGGTGACAAGTGAAAAATTGTGAGTTCATTGCCAATTTGTTTTATACCATTCCTACATCCTTCAGCATCTCAAGTGGTAAAATTTGAAATTTCAAAATTAATGACTTGTACGTTTCAGCAAAGCCCAGAGCTCTTTAAGTAGATGAAATAGTCAAATTGTCTTTTATTTTTGACATTACATATAGGCCTCCATCCCAAGTCACCAAACAGGGCCTCTTAAGCAAGATTACACTTAAGTTGTAATAGCGATTTTATATTGAAAGGTAGCTAGTGTTTTGCAATTTGATTTGTTTAATACGAAGGTACTACAACCATGCAAAATTGCAGGTACACACATTGAATTAAATATATAGTATCACCAAAGCTTATGCATTTTGCATTACAGTGTTTACTCAGAGTTGAGCACAACATGCCTTGCATGCGTTTAGCTTTTGGCTTAAAGTGTGCGCCAAAGTTTAAAACTGCGCAGGCGCACCACTCTCGCTAAACTATATAAAGAGATTACCACGGTACACGATTCAGAGGTAAGCCAGGAAGGCGAACGATCTTCGTCTCGTGATGATTTCCCATATAATCGTAACCAGGGAAGTTTCACCATTGAAATTAAAAATTACTATTAGATATACTTTGTAGATGTTATTTATGAAGCTATTTAGTGTTTGCATCAATCAAATGGCTCATTTTGAACATATTAAAAGTATTTGTGTTTTGTTTCCCAGGGAATTGTATTGTACGTAGTACACACATAAATAGTGTACATTATACAGTACTTGAATAGCCTGGTTTACATAATATTGAAGGGCATGCTGATTACATGTACACGAGTACATGAATGAAGTCCTAATATTGATATACGTAGCTTGCATACCTAAATAAAAAATAAACTCTTCTAATCCCATAATGTAAACACGGCGGTATACGTAGCCCGATTTATCGGGGACTTTAAGGAAGGCATCTGTGTGATAGGTGTCCTTTAATGTCCTATCAAAGTAGACCCCCAGATATTTATAGTTTTGGACTTCAGTTAGTGGAAGATCACCAAGATGCCGAATCTTTTCTTTATTGACGCGCTTACTACACTATTACTTTGGACTTGTTTGGGCTATATTTAACGCCCCATTTTAGTGAGATTTTATTTGCAATTTGCAACATTTTGTTCAATTCCCCTTCAGATTCATCCAAAAGGACAATATCATCTGCAAAAAGCAGAGCAGGGTATAAACAGCAACCCTGTTTTAGGCCTGTGGGAGCACTATTCCAGTCACTCTCAGGGCTGTTACCTGTGATTGGAGTGTCATTTTCAAAATTCAGATTTTTCATAAGTTCATTATCAAAATAATCACCATTTGACTTACCAAATAAGACCTTATTTTTGACATCTTTATAGGATTCACGGAGCAATCTCCGAGTTTTACCCAGGATACCATTTTCCCAGAGTTTCATGAAAAGAAGATCTCTATCTTTAACATCAATAGCTTTAGTCATGTCAAGAAAAGCCAAAGTGTATTTTTGCGTTTATTTTTACGAATACTACAGAGACATTTCAGGGCAAATATGTGGTTATGTGATTCTCTAAACTAAAATTACTGCGAAACGCCCCTGGAGATCACCAAATAAGTTCTTTTCTTCACAGAAAAACATTATTTTGCGCTCAAGAAGGGCAGTAACCAACTTATAAACATTCGAGTTTATAGTAATTCCGCGATAGTTATTCAGGTCCTCCGTATCGCCATTCTTATGCAATGGTTTCAAGAGCACATATTTCCATTCATCTGGCATAGTTTTAAGCAACCTCACTTTTGTAAAAATGGCATTAAGCGTATGAATCATCAACATTCCTACTTTTTTTCAGAAATTCATTAGGGATTTGGTCTGTACCACAGGCCTTACCATTACTTAAGGTTTTAATTGAGTTTTAATATCTTCCTGGTCAAATATAAAGTCGGACATTGCATCATTAGAGAAAACAGTTTCCCTTTCCAGTTGCTCAATGATGTGTGCATTAGAATTTTCTTTAAAAAGGGGGTTCTATTTTTTCTACCGACAGAGTCCCAGTAGTCTCTTAGGGCATTTGACACTAATATTGGGTCAGCTATAATATTACTATTTTCCTCTGGATCCTTTATTTAGCATTGGACATCTTAAGTGTTTTCAAAAACGACTTCGAGCTTTTTGTCTTTTTGGACGCGTTTTTCAAAATTGTTTTGATATGGAATTGAACATGTAATTCTTTAATTTTTTCCTGAACTTGTTATTTTCGACATATATAAAGATCCAACATTTCAGATAAGATACATTTGGATCGCTACTTTGGCGCGGGCCCAACATCTATAAAAGCGGCATGCCGTTTTGCGGTTCTGAATCAATTTTTTAATTTCGTCGTTCCAAAACGATCGTTGATCAGAAGAAACCTTTTTCGCCCAATAAACGTTAATGCAGCTTTAGTCATTTTGTCTTTCCAAATTTCCCACACCTTATTGATTCCTTGAAAATTCGACATATCCCAGTCAAAAAGCTCACAAAGCTGGTCAGAGAGGCTTTTTGGAAAGAGCTCCAATCAGGATTATCAGTTATATCCCATTTTGTAAAAGTAACATGATTGTCATTACATTTACGGTTTTTCCTTTGCCTCCCATTATCAAGAATTCAATGATAAAGAATGAATGGTCGCTTCCCAGTGAGACCCTATCATGATTTTCATCAATAAGCATACTTTTAGAATTATCAAGGAAATGATCATGAGCTAAAGCATAGTCTATGCAAGAAAACATTTGATTTTTTGCCCATGTTATTTGACCTGTGCATTTTAGGCTAAGGTTTAGGGATTCCATGCCAGTACTTTAAGCAAGAATTTCCACAAAATCACCATTTGGACTAAATTCCAAAGCCTTTCAATGCGACCATTAAAATCCCCTAGTAAAAGAGTAGGAATGCTATAATTATTTCTAGCTTTGATACATTTTCCATGAGTTCCAGTGTCATCTTTTCATAGAGGTCCTTATTTTTACCGTCAACAGGATAATAAGTAACCCCAATGTTAATGCTGCGTCATTGACTTTAACTTGGATCCAAAACCTTTCTAACTCATCAATACCGAAATCTAATACATTGTCATTAGTGACTGTTCCATCATTTCCATATGTCCTACACAGATGAATATTCCTGATCTCATAAATCCCACAAGACAGTCAAAATATTTAAAGGAGAATGTACCCCAATTCATACCCTCTAATCACTGCCCCTTGGACCCGCCCTTGGAATTGCAATCATTTTGCAAAGTGTGAAAATGATTTAAGCACTGAACAGAACACATTGCTTTGTAAAATACGTCACTCATGGGTTGCTAGACCCTTCATTGAATACGGTATTATTCGTTATTGTTACTAAACATTGATATTCGTAATCATTTTGCAAAGTGTGAAAATGATTTAAGCACTGAACAGAACACATTGCTTTGTAAAATACGTCACTCATGGGTTGCTAGACCCTTCATTGAATACGGTATTATTCGTTATTGTTACTAAACATTGATATTCGTAATATAACTGATATTAACATAATGCTATATTTTGCACATGTAAAGTATATTTTGGCAATTCATTTACTGATGTCCTCAAATATATATTTGGCCATTTTTATATATTTTCTGCACATAGAATTTTCCACCATTAAGGTAAATCTTTGCATTGATTGGAGTCAATAGATATAATCAAATGATCGGAACATATGTTACTTTGATATATTCCTCAGCATAACAGTCAAGACACCACGTATTTCTTTACATAATTCAGTAGGCCATCCATGAATTGGAATTGAACAAATGTTGTCTCGCAAAGATCATTGGCATGTCTTTAGTTAGTATTAAAACACAGAGCTCTCGCTATCCAAAATCAACCATTGATCAACCATTGTTATTCCGTGTATAAAATGTACTTTGTACAATGCCTTGTCTCCCATGTGTAGGTCTATGGTTAAAGTCGTTATTCCCTCCCAGCCCCCAACCGTATTCGTAGGAGCTAACAGTGGGGAAGTCATATTTCTCATCAGGTCCATATTTCTTATATCTGCTCTGGAGGTATTGATGGGTACCTTTTCCTTCTTTACTCAAGCCGTCATATAACAGTTTCTTAGTCTCCGCAGATACTGGTTTCATATCATTCAGTGGTGCGTCTTCGTTGTATTCTAATTGTATTGTTTTTACTTTATTAAAGTTCGCCTTTTTACGTCCAAAGCTTCTGGGCTCTCGTTTTCCTTCTGTGAGTCTCTTGTCAACTGTTATGTTTTCATCGAATGGTTTTGTTGAGTTTTCAATCTTTTTCTTCATAACTTGAAATCTCTTTGATGTTTGTGGTGTTTCCATATCCAAGACGATGTCTACCTTGGCCGTCGCAGGTATGCCCTCATCGCCAAAGCGATCTTTGTACCAGTTTAGACGGGCGTCTCTCTCTCTACGGTATGACTCTTCTATGAATCGAACCAAATGAGTGTCTTGTAGATACGCTGTGCGAGACATCTTGGCCGACTATTCTGCAACACGAACAATTAAAAAATAAGTTAATCACATAAGTAATGATCATCCTTTAATTAAACCATCGAGTGTAAGATATCGAGTTTATCTTAAAAGCAACCGAATTTTGAATAGAAAATGTTGAATAATATTCACAACGACTCATCAAAAACGTGTGTTTGCTTAGATGCAGAATAGGATCAACGATGAAAACATTTCATGAAACTCTTACTTACCAAATGATATTCACAATATCTTGAAAATTTCTAGATCCTCACCGCTGCTACGACGTAAACAATATTAGTACGTCACGTTTTCACCGAAGATACGTAACGTAACGTCAACCTTGTTACGTTGCCCAGTTGAGATGATAACTCTCACTCAGTATTTTTACTATTCTGTCACAATTTCTTAACGACAGAACAACAGTAATGTGATATTCTCTAAAAGTGTCCAGTGACCGGTCACATGTTACCTAAACCCAACACGACCACTTTTGAACCTTTTCAAGTTTGTCACATAAAGGGTAAAGATTAATGCGTTGTCAAGCGGATTAGAGGATTTATTCATTAATCCATTAGAGTTACATACAACATAACAATACATACATTAACAACTATAAATGTCGATTTTATTAAGACATAATCGAACGACTAAGTGGATAATCGGCGCATAGTATATAATCACATAAGAAAACAAAGGTTTATAAAGTGAATTATTGTGATTTCGACCCAACACTTGCAATCATCTATCCACAGGAAGACTTTAAAGAAAATTCACAAATACATGTACATGTAGCTAGGCAAGGTGTGTCAAATTCTAGCCAATCAGAACACAGTATTTCAAATAATTGGATCACGAACCCACTATAATGCACCCAGGCTATTTTTACATTCTAGTGAGTATAAGAGGCTATTTTTACATTCTAGTGAGTTTTAGAGGCTATTTTCAGATTCTAGTGAGTTTAGATTCTATTTTCATATTATATCAGTTTCAATATTTCAAGAAGGCAGTACCTTGTAAAAATTTGGCGTTGTAAAAAATAATTCTTTTAAGTGTGATGCCGTACAAAATATTTTGCAATGTCTGAAAATAAAAGTCCACCCTCTTTAATTGATCACATATGTATTGATAATGCCAAACTTGATATGGTGGAATTTTGCCAAATTATTGCTGGTGACTGTGAACTTTGTTCTGATCATTTATGTATATTTGCATCATTTAACATTGACATTTATGTGGTGGATAAATTGCTTACTAAGCCAGCTTTAGCTTGGAATAAATTAAAATACGAGCAGATAGTAAATGGCTACTCTAACTGTGTATCTTTATCGTTGCAGGGAGTTCTTGAGAAAACACAGAGAGGCCTTTACACTGACACATCACAGCTAAATGACGACATTACACGTACATTGAAAAATGCTTCAGATAAACACATTCCTGTTAAAAAATTTGTACCCTATCTTAAGCCCTATTGGAACTCTGAATTAAAACGTATTCACAAAGACCAGAAAGTCGCCCGTGCCAGATGGTTACGCGATGGACGTCCAAGGGGTATGACATTCGAATCTTTTGCCATGTATAAGTCTGCCAAATCCAAGTTCAGGAAAGAGCAGCGTAAACAGCAAGATGAGTGGATCGAATCCGTTTACGCCGAAATAGACACGGCTGATGAGTTTAATCAGAAACTTATGTGGGCAATTATGAAGCGGAGGCGAAAACGTTCTGTCCCTATTTGCCAAGAACTCGAGGTCGATGGAATTCTCACGCGTAAGCCACAAGAAATCGTGAACCGGTTTAAAGATTACTCTGAATTGTTATTTACCGAATTGTGCGATCCAGAATTCAATGATGATTTTAAGCAAGAAATCTCTGATGAAGTAAGATCCTTTTTACAAATCCCGGTTGTTAAGGAAGACCCAATACTCGGCGAGCCAATTTCCGCATATGAAGTAAAGTCTGTTATAAAAAGCTTAAAAACCAAGAAAGCCGGTGGTGTTGACAGTTTAACAAACGAACATCTCCTTTACGGTGGAGAAGTTCTGTCCCAAGTACTGGCCTTTTTGTTTAATCTGATTTCTGAAACGCTGTCCACTCCAGCAGTTTTCAAAGATGGCGTTATTTCTAAATTATTCAAAGGGGGCGGAAAACGTCGTTCTCGTGTTGAAAATTATAGGGATATAACCTTACTCCCGGTTATTGAAAAATTATGGGAAAGAATCATTAAAAGTAGAATCCAAATGTTCGAAATACGTAGAGGTTTTCCTATCCTTAAAAGTGTCCAACAAAATGCTTACCAAGAACAGTTGTGTAGCTTAACGTGCAGTTTCAACTTTACAGAGACTCTTTACAACAATTTAGAACTCGGTAGCAAGGTTTTCATAGCGTGCATCGACACGAAACGTGCATTCGATACCGTGTGGCATGACGGGCTTTTCTGGAAGATGTACAGGGCAGGTATCACTGGAAAACTCTTTAGAATCCTCTACGATCTTTTTAAGAACATGAGAGCTAAAATTCAACTTAGTGGGTACTCATCTGAGTGGTTTAAACTACAGCAATCAATAAGACAAGGGGGCGTGCTGTCTGGTTGGTACTATCTAGTCTTCATAGACGAACTGCTCCTACAACTGGAGGAGTCTGGACTTGCGGCGTCAATTGGAAGTCTGTGCACGGGGTGCCCGACCCTTGCAGATGACCTGACTTTAATCGCCATCTCGAAAGGTCATTTACAAACACTTATTGAAATTACCATGAAGTATGCTAACAAATGGAGATTTAAGTTCAACCTTGAAAAAAGTACAATCATGACATTAGGTGAATCTTTACAAACACATTTGAAACTTAAGAAGATTAGAAACTGGGACTTTTCCGGCGGGCAAAGTCTTCAAGAAGTTGACGAAGTAAAACACTTGGGAAACCTTTATAACTCCACACTTTCTGCTGAAGTTAAAGTCAACAAGGCGTGTCAAACTTTACGCTCGAGTTTTGCCAGTTTAGTAGGTGTTGGTGTACACCCCCGTGGACTAAACCCCTTAACAGGAGCTAAACTCGCTCGATGCATTTGTATTCCCACAGCCTTATATGGTGCCGAGCTTTGGTATGAAATGACAAAAACACAAACCCTCCAGCTTGAAAAAGGTTCAGATTCATCGCTAAAACGCTGCAAGACCAATCCAAATGGACAAGAACAGACTTAACCTTAGGAATGCTTGGTCTAAACAACATTGAATCAATGATAGATATTAAAAAATTACTCTTTTTAGGACGCCTTATACATCTGAAGCAAACTCATTTGGCGAAACGTGTGTTTCTTACAAGACTACATTTAAATGAGACGTCCCCTTCCCAGAAGGGGTTTATTCCTGATATTCACAGAATATTAAATAAATACAGTCTAGATTCATTACGCGAATACTTAGTTAGTGGGTATTTTCCGCCACAAAGAATTTGGAAAAACATTGTAAAACATACAATAAATTCAGTACAAAACTCCGAATGGCAAGATAGAACTTCTAATGATGTTAGTTTTAGTCGACTGAGACAAATACAAGATTCAATAGAACCGTGTCCACTTTGGAAACACTCAAAGGTCGTCCCTGGTCTGCTAAAGTTTGCCACCGTAGCCTCAAAACTGTTAACAATCCCGTTAAGTAATGATGAAAACCTGTGTGAGCACTGTGGCGTGCTAACTCCGGATTCGGTTTCACATGGACTGTTGGATTGTTCCAAAACTGAAGATGCTCGCAATGAAATGCTACACAACTTAAGCGATGTCTTGAACCTTAACAGAATTGGGCTTAAGATAGAGTCGTTCAAAAAGGATTTTCGAGAAAACCCCTTTTGTGTGTCAGTGAAAGGCCTCTCCAGCTTATATTTTACAGACAATTCAAAAGTCTTGGCAATTCTCCTACCTTTCTTGTGTACTGTTGTAGAACTTTTAAATATTGATCTTACCACTCCATTTTAGAGTGATGCAAATATTTTTTAGAAATGTGACTTTCCACCACTGTTTGTGATTTTTTTAATATATACTTTATTACTTGTCATTGACATTTTAGATGTGGATTGTTCTTGTTGTTTTGTGTGTTTTTTGTTATTGTCTTAAATTTTTAGATGTGTTTTTATGTCGTTGTTTTTGGTTAATTTTCACTGTTGTGTTAAATGTTTAAATTTTTGTACTCCATGCTAAATGGGAAATAAAGAGATATATATATATATAATTCAAAGATCTGGGAACAACACAACTCATATTTAAATGACTTGTGCATAAAAGTAGGTTAACCGTCAGCCGGCAGTTGAATTCACGAATGCTACTTCAGTGCTGCAATATGGTGTGACGTCTACATGTGACATGTCTATAAACTAATCTAATATTTCTCTTCAGGAACAGTGCCAGTTGTTTTAGACGTGGACCTTCTTACACGACGTCTATTAACAAACAATGTTAGCAGTTCTATGATACAAATTACAGTCCAGACGACAACAAGAACCCATGATGCTCCTTCAAGAGAGTCCATCGGTCCAGTGTAGTTTATGTCATCTGCATCTTTCCAGCTGTCTGTCTGTTGAGCTTTCATTTTCAGAGGAAGTTGGTGACATCTTAAGGAGTTGAGTCCTCTAGTCAAATCATCTTCAGATATCCCCTCCCTTTCGGCAACTGAAATTTTTTAAACAATCCGTGTTGTCATTGGTCTTTTCTATGAAATAAATTGGCAGGTAAATTATGCAAAAATCTTAAGGACTATGTGAACTATAATTTCATAGTTGTCCAGTTTTTTGGACTTCTATTGTACAGGTACATGCCTGAGATTCATTACCAAAGACTATTTACACGGGCTTGGATCGAAAGATTTGTCCACTATGGTAGAGCATGCTTTTTCTCATAAAACTACAAAGAAAACTACAAAATTTCATGTTTAATTGTTATACAATTAAATGTTATATGCATTTTTTGCATTTTTTGTATTTTTTTGGATAAAGAATTATGTTTAATTATTTGTCCAGCTTGGGGTAGAAGTTTAAAAAGCGAAAAACATCAATATTCCTAAATATAATCTTTAACCACTAAACTTAAAGAGGAGATAATGTGTCAAAACCCTTTCCCATGGTCGACAAATATTTCGATCCCAATCCGTGATTATCATATAATCTACGTACTTTCTTTGATAGCCGACTTAAAGGACTCAAACAAAGAGGAACACCAAGCACTATATCCTGACGATGCTATCACTCCTGATATGAATGCAAATATAAGTACAGTACATGAAAATATCAGCATTCCAATATCGACCATCTTGTTCTGCATCATGTCCACAATGAATTTCCGTCTGATTATGCTTATCAAGAGGATGATTCCCAGTATGAGTGGCAGTGCAATGGTTGTAATCGAGTTAATTGCAATTATAAAGTTGCACGTTGCATTACTGCCTTCATTGAACGTTAGTACTCTAATTGGTTCGTCTTCGCCGTAGTCTATGCCTTTCAGCGTCGTGCTTCCATAGAGGACACATATCCCATTTGGATGTAATATCTTCTGATAGAATGCTCCTCTGGCGATTGCCATGGAAATAGCGGCTGTGATACCAAGAATCGCTGATAAAAAATAGAGGATGATGCGAACAATAAGCCATCGCGGGGATGATATACACTCACACAAGCAATCTTCGATCCTCATTATACTGCTGAAAAACACCACGGATGTATAATTAAACATAAGCTATGCTTTCGTGGTCTGTATCTTAAGTGATATAGAATTTTGAAAAGTCTATAATTGTTGAAATAAGGAAAAAATAAAAATCTATACCTGTACCTTCGAGGCTCCAACATTTTGTTACCCAAATGGATCAACAGTGTAATCGAGTGGAGTAACAGTGTTCATGTAATGTATGTTTTGTGAAACTTAAAGCTGATCATGACCATATTCACAACCAAAACATTTAAAAATCATTTGAATATCAAATATGAATTGGTAATACATGTACAATTTTAATTACTATACTCAAACATGCCGATGGATAAGTTGCCAAGGGGATGAGTTGTCCAGGGGATGAGTTGTCTAAGGGATGACTTGTCTAGGGGATGAGTTGTCTACGGGATGACTTGTCTAGGGGATGAGTTGCCTAAAGGTGATGAGTTGTCCAGGGATGAGTTGTCTAGGGGATGAGTTGTCCGGTTACCTATTAAACATACAGTTCATGAAAATCTAATTGAAGCGACGCTTATGTCCGCCATTTGTGACAACGGTATCTGAGTTAACCGTCGTCAGGCTATTCCGGGGTCGTATTATACGTATTGTAACTGTAATGTTTTTAACCTGTTTTTAACCAGTTTATATCCCAAATATTCCACAGAATAAAGTTCAGTTTTTATTTTAGGTGTGGTTTCTTTATTTTCTCAAAACTTGTATACTCTCTAACCCAAAGCTTTTTCATGCATTCTGATTTTAGTTTGAGATTATGCAATGTCCTACTAGTGACATCTATAAATCAATAAATGTTAGTTTCACTGTTCATAACAGTAACATCCAAATGTCTTTTGCGATCGATGTTTGGTTTAAGAAGTATGAGCTATCTGTGTACTATAATGTATTCAAACTCTGTAACTAGACTTATCTGACGTCATTTTTCTGCGTGCACATTGAAGTTCGCGTTCACGTTCAGTTGAAGCTTAACCTCTCTATTATTTAAGAGAATATGTATGTGAACGTCTTATATTATGATTACCAAGGATAACAATCTTTCCAGTTTTTTTAATGACCTCAGTACAACTATTTTCCTTTACACTTTATACTCGTTCAGGTAAATAAATACTGCGAACGAGAGAACTACCCAGGGAACCATACTTGTAATTCTACACGTTCACATAAAAGTTCTCTTAAGAACGTGTAACTTACTCTGCCTTAAAACAGATTCAAAATATTCACCGGGATCACTTTAGTTGTTCAGAAAGCATATTGTGTTTTACATTGATATGAGGTCATCCTTCACGTATACTGCATTTATACAAAAAGTGTTTATACTGATATATCGTCCCATTATTTCCACATAGGATCTCAAAATTGCATTTTCGTTGATATTGAGAAATTAGAGGTTGAAGTTTAGGTCTTCATAACTTTTGAGTAGTAATTTTTAAAAACTTTTCATAATAATCATATGTATGTGTAGGCCTTGCAGAGCAAAACTCACTGATTAAAAATAAATAAAACACATCTTGTTTCCTGTTTTTGAAATATCAAAATAACCCTGAAAACTGATTTTTTATTCACTTCAATTTTGTTATTGTCTCATATACCATTATTCTGCCCATCTAATTATAAAGAATATATGGCTTGTGTTCCATTTTGACTGATAAGGTACTGGATGAGCTTTGTCCATGTTTTTACTTACAGTATCGCATTTTTCTAATAATTATGTTAATTATGTGAAGTATGTCATTTCTCATTGATTTTGAAAATAATAGGGTCTAGTTTTTCAGCATCTGCGAATTATTGCCATTTATACCCCCTGGCTACGTTTATGAGGGGGTACTATGATAATCATCCATAATTTCTGTTATATACCTTCATAAAATTCATATTTGTAGGGATTATGTATCTATATATAATTAGTTGCTATGACAAGTTTGATCATGATTGGTCAAGCCATAACAACACAACATAAGTGCGAAAAATTGTAAATATTTCGGATAAATCCACCAGAACTTTAAAAGACACATGACAAAGTTAAAAAGGCTATAACAGTGTCAGTGATTGATTAAGTTCACTAAATGAACTTTTTTGTTACAAATAATGTTAAATCTGGTTTCTTTTGTTTGTACTACATATATGGTGTCATGATTTATGATCTCCTTTGTTAATTACTTGCAAAGTATACTAGTAAGAGATTGTTCCATTATTTCCACATTGTAATAACTATTAGTCACATGATTAAAATTATGTACCTGATTGGCTCTGTTGCCTACCAAAACAGATATGACAAGGTGGGCCTAATTGGCACTGGATATCTCCAAAAGGAGATGAGATCCATTGAAATGGACCTCAGAAATGAATTCCTCGTGAAAAATTGAGAAAGATAGTGTACTTATCTCAAAACCTGTAAAAAGTGAGATATAACAATGTGGAAATAATGGGACGATATCGATGGAGTATGCACCCTGCTGGTCTGAGTTTTTTTCGTATAGATCCAAATGGATTTAGTATCATTTTTGTTTGATTGTTTTTTTAATGTATATCAACAGAAAATCTTAATTACAAAGACACGCAAATATGTATTTACTTGAAAATCATAAAATCTATTTACAGTGTGTATATTCTGATCAAATATAGTAAAAATAAATTCTTTGTATGTACTTATTCTCGAAAGACATTTTTGGCAAAGTATACCAAAGCAAAGCACATGAGTATATAAATCAGGGTACATTTATGAATATATGTACACTTTAATTCAAACAAAGTATATTTTCATTATTTTCTGATTGACACAAAACATTTTTTCGTTACCGCCAAAGCAGGTATAAGTGTTCGGAATTTTTGAATTTTAATAATTTCAGGTAAAATTCTTTTAAATTTTTTTTTCATATCAATAACATTTTCGTTAATAAATCTCCTCTACCATTCCGCATAGCATGATATGGCTAGTACAACGATACTTTAGGTTGTTATATATCGATTGAAGTCGTGTATGTGTTTCCACGATTTCTTTAATTTGTGTCACAGACCTTTAACATGGAATAGGAATATCAAAATATCCGAAGCCATCTTTATCCAAAGTCATCTCTCTAAAGATGGCTATGTGCAATTAAAGTAAGCAACATACATGGTAACGTTTTGGCATTTGACATAATACATTACAGGGACTAAATTCCGTTAATTCACTCCGTCACAACCGGAGCCCTATCAGAGTTGCAGTCAGGCGGCGACACTCTTGAACGACGAAACGCTACTATTTCTATGATACAAATCACTGTCCAGACGGCGACAAGAATCCACGATGCTACGACAAGGGAATCCATTGGTTTCGTATAGTTGATCACACTGCCAGATTCCCAAGTCCCCCCAATCGGTATATTTTTGATAATGGCCTCACTACAATTAGAAGCTGAAAAAAACATGACACAATGTGTGATACTCAGTTTTCTTTCTTCGGCCAAGTTTTAGTTGGATAAATACTGACGGTAAATCCGTAAATTGTCAAGGAATATAGATGTTTTTTTAAGAACCTATTAATTTATCCATTTAAAGTCAAGTGTTTATGATGAGAATTATGATAAATTAGGTTACCACTATCGCTTGGCCCCGGGTTCGATTCCAGGTTCAGACAAGTTTGCGCTCTGGGTGTTTGACTGAGTGTATTTGGTAATATGAAGCAGGTTCTTAGACAACTTCTAATAAAGTGTAAGATTGCCCAGTTTTTGTACATTTAATAACAGATTCGAGTATTTAATCATTATGGTAGTCTGTTACAATATTCTACCTTTTTGCTTTCCTTCCCTGAGGACATCAAGGAGCGAGGAACACCAAACATTATACCCCGACGTTGCAATCACTCCAGCAGTAAAGGCGGTGACAAGCACAACAATGGAAAATATCAGCATTCCCAATCTTACCACTCTGGTCCGCATTTTGTCCATTATCAATGCCCGTCTTATTATTATCAAGAGAATGATTCCTACTATAAATGGGAGCGCAACGGTTGCAACAGAATTGATAACAATTATAGAGAAACAAATTGCGCTACTGTGTTCATTGTAATCTAGTTTAACATATTTGTCATCTTCTAAACCTCTATACGTAGAGTAACCAAAAAGAACGCAGAGACCGTTTGGATGTAATGTCTCGTGATAAAATGCTCCTTTGGCGACTGCCATGGCAACCGCAGCTATGACACCAAGTATTGCTGATAAAACATAGAGGAAGATACGGACTCCAAGCCATAGCGGGGATGATTCAAACTCAAATAAACAGTCCTCGATGTGCATTTTTATGCTGCAAGCAGATCACAATGATTTCTTTTAACTTCAGATATCCTCCTATTTGAACTTTAGATAAAAGTGTACAAGAAAACTCAACAAACTTGGAAGATTTATTTTTTTCAAGAGAAAATTTACAACTGAATTGCAAAATGAATAAGCAAAATGAATAGGCGCAGTGCATGGCAAAATATTAAGTGTAAGCCTTTCATGGATGAGTTAATCGTTTCTCAAATAATTGCGTGCCATTCATTTTAATTTTACTTGCACTGAGGGAAACTGGAGGAACGCAAATCATAGCAATGAAATTAAGGCTTACCTTCCAATCTTCCGTATCTTCTTGAATCGCTTACTTTTTGAAATGTTGGTGGAGTAAAAATTCCTTTTACAGAGCATGTGATTTCTTTTCAGTCCAGGAGGTGACTAATAGTTGTGTTCCAGTAGCTTATGAATACATGTAGTCAGATAAATACGTTTACACAACTTTTCAGCTCGGTGTTTTCAAGGCAGGTTATAAAGCTTTTACTTGTGTACCGTTTAATGTCTAATTTAAGCATCGTAGAGGTGTAATAAATAACGGGTACGGTCACACCCGGTGATCGTACAAAAATGGTGGAGGGGGGGGATTAGGCGATTTCTGCAAGAAAACTCAACAAATTTGGAAGATTTATTTTTACAAGAGAAAATTTACGAGTGAATTGCCAAATAAATAGGCGCAGTGCATGGCAAAATATGTTAGGTCATCTAGTATTTCTATTCTAGCATTGCTCACTTTTTTAAAAAAGATTATTTTTTGTATAACGCATGGAAACTTACTTAAAAAGGTCTTGTTTTCTGGCGGCCATTTTAATTCAAAAATCAAGGTAAAAGCTTCTCTAGTTCAACTTGTTGAACTCTCGGGGTCTTGAGATTCATGTTCATTCATTCATGTTTTAATAAAAAAAAACTTTCTTATATATACAATGTTTCTAATTCACACAGAAAGTTTATGACCTTCAAATGCAAAATAATTTACCTCGATGGGTCATCTCGATCACCAATACTTTTAAAGGCTTTAAACGGTGTATGAAAGAGGAAATTTCAAATTCTTTAATTTGTTATGGGGAAGGAATGGATGCTTAGTGTGTCGTTAAAGAATGAAGAATACTATTAAAGACAAAATTTTCATTTTACTAGGTACGCTCTACAAATGGGTTGATATAATTTAGTACCCAACATGCCTTAGTTTATGAAAAATCAAAAATCACAAATTCAAAAATAACCGCTAATATCCGCACCTTGCGCCTATAATATCTCCACGCCGTTTGTTTTCGTATAGCACAGTCTGCATAGGATGGAATTATAGCAATTAAATTATTTCTCATGTATTTACGTGCTCTTTACTTGCACCGAGAAAGATCGAAAAACTCATATAATAGCAATTGGTAGAAAATGAAATGAAAAGCTTACCTTTTAATATTAGTACCTTCCTGCAATGTTTTAATGTTGTACAGATTCCGTTTACAGTTTGTATCTTTTTCCACTGTTCACTGTTTCAGTCCAGTAAGCCTAGATGGTTACCAAATTGAGTTCAAGTAGCTTTTGAATCGTCACATTAATTACAAGTTTTCAACAATTTTTTACACAAATTTTCAGCTCAGCTCATTCATATAGATAACAATTACTAGTTGTAATGAATTTATACGTCATTCCTGTCATCATTTAATACCCCCCCCCCCTCAGGCTCATTGGCAGAGTCAAGATTACTGCTATTGCTTGGTCCCGGGTTCGATTCCCGGTTCAGACAAATATGTTTATGCGTTGTGTAATTCTGGGTGTTTGACTTATTGGTCCGAATTTCATACAAGAGCTACTCCAAGGAGGGGATCCTGGCTCTGCCTTCGAGTGTTAAGTACGGAAATACCAATGAGGTATTGTTCGCCAGAATATGGCGGTAGCCAAGATACAATACATTATCCTACACTAACACCCCAGTCACATTTCTTACGGCGACCTTGCGGTCTATCATTTCTGCGGCCAGTAACATTTCTACGCTCGCCGTGGAATTTCTGCGCTCTCATACTTTTGCAGTCACATTTCCCACAGCAGCCTCACGTTGAATTTTAACTTTCTGTTGATAAATAATACTTTTTTCATTTTATTTACATCGGGACAATTTATAAATGTTATTCATAGTGTTAGGATGTAATATCAAATGAAAAGTGATCGTGAAACATTGACAAATAATGGTTCAATCTTGTTGAGCCAGTTGATTTCTACGGCGACCTCAGAAATTAACAATTATTATAACTCCTAGTTATAATGTCTACGGCGACCCTGCGGCCTGTAAAAAACTGGATACGCCGTACGGAGGCCGCAAGGCGAGCGTAGTTTTCCTACGCTCGCCGCAGAAATACACTGATTTACACCCCAGTCACATTTCCTACGGCGACCTTGCGGTCTATCATTTCTGCGGCCAGTAGCTTTTCTACGCTCGCCGCAGAATTTCTGCGCTCTCATACTTTTGCAGTCACATTTCCCACGGCAGCCGCACGGTGAATTTTAAATTTCTGTTGATAAATAATACTTTTTTCATTTTATTTACATCAGGACAATTCATAAATGTTATTCATAGTGCTAGGATGTAATATCAAATGAAAAGTGATCGTGAAACATTGACAAATAATGATTCAATCTTGTTGAGCCAGTTGATTTCTACGGGGACCTCAGAAATGAACAAATATTATAACTTCGAGTTATAATTTCTACGCCTTCCCTGCGGCCTGTAAAAATCTGCATACGCCGTACGGAGGCCGCAAGGCGAGCGTGGTTTTTCTACGCTCGCCGCAGAAATTCACCGATTTAATTGTTCTGCGGTCGACTTGCGGCCGCCGTGCGACAAATGTGACTGGGGTGTTAGTGTACTAAATGTATAATAACATGAAAAAATAAATTTGATATTTATTGGCAAAATGAATATCCGGAGGATATCGTAACGATATACTCCGGGCGGAGGATATCGTGACGATATACATCGGAAAACCCAATATGCGGAGGATATTGTGACGATATACTCCGCTTGTTGATTTCCCACCAAACTGACTCTATTTGGCATGGAATTAATTTTACAATGATATTATACATTCAGTACATTCCTTGTAAGTGTAGGATAATAAGAACATCCTATTATTTTTTTCAGAATATCATTTTAATCTACTCGGTGATATTTATATATGCACTCGTTCGCTTCGCTCTCTCGTGCAGATATCAATATCACCTCGTAGATAAAAATGATATTCCTCAAAATCATAGGATATCCTATAAATATGATGCGATAATATACGATAAAAGACAATACAATACAATAAAATACAATATCATAGAGCAATAAGATAAAGTATGCATTTGTTTATTAATGCTCATCAATCCATCTAGTACAGTAATTCATATCGGACGATTCAAACTTGTTTATTCTTCAAGTTGAAATATATGCAGCAAAATGATCATCATAGTTTTTTAAAGAAACTTGAATTTAAGTGTAATATTACTGCATAATACAAGGAGAAACTTTGCAAGGTGCATAACTTGCAACCAGGATGTAAATAACAGGTAGAATTTTAAAGATAATCTAGTTCATGTAAAATGTATAAAAAGAAAAGATGAACCATATCACATAAATTGCTATAGAAACCTGAATGTAATACAACTTTGACTTCAATAAAGGTGGTGATGACACGTTGAAATTGAAGCAACTGAAACCTTGTGAATCAAGAATGGTATGGTATGAGCCGTAGACCCCTTTTAAACATTTTCCCCTCTTTGTGTTATGGTTGAAAATAAAGGAAGATTATGCTTAACACCCCAGTCACATTTCCTACGGCGACCTTGCGGTCTATCATTTCTGCGGCCAGTAGTTTTTCTAAGCTCGCCGCAGAATTTCTGCGCTCTCATACTTTTGCAGTCACATTTCCCATGGCATCCGCACGGTGAATTTTAAATTTATATTGATAAATAATAGTTTTTTTTAATTTTATTTACATCAGGACAATTTATAAATGTTATTCAAAGTGCAAAGGATGTAATATCAAATGAAAAGTGATCTTGAAACATTGACAAATAATGATTCAATCTTGTTGAGCCAATTGATTTCTACGGGGACCTCAGAAATGAAAAATATTATAACTGCGAGTTATAATTTCTACGCCTTCCCTGCGGCCTGTAAAAATCTGCATACGCCGTACGGAGGCCGCAAGGCGAGCGTAGTTTTTCTACGCTCGCCGCTGAAATCCACCGATTTAATTGTTCTGCGGTCGACTTGCGGCCGCCGTGCGACAAATGTGACTGGGGTGTAACCCTTTCATTATCCGTCCATGCCATTTCTCTGATTTATATTGATTGAGTCTGGAGTCATGGTCATTGATAATTTCGATCTTCAACGGTTCGGTCTTTCTTAAATCTAAGCTTGTATTCGCGATTCAATTTTCGGCTGTTGATTGTCTCCATGATAAAGTTCTTATTTTATGGGCAACTTGTTTAAATATGAATAGTACCTACCACTATTCCATTCATCTTTAAATGAGTTTGTCATAAAATAGAAGATTAATCCGGTAGTCGACAGCCAAAAGTTGCATTCGTAAATACAAGCTAAGAAAAGGCGGCGTTTATTTATACGTACAGTTTGTGCCAGTTTGACATTGAGGCACTACATTTACTTTACCTTCTCATAAATATTTTATGTGTTTTCTTCGTCAAAATTTACGCCTTAGCCCTTATGTGGATAACAATTATTTAACACTAATGGATAGGGGGGGGGGGGGTTAGATGACACCTGGCGTTTCAAAAGTTGAAGAGGTACAGTATAAACTACAGTAAGGTGTATTATATGTCTTTCAAAACTTTCGAGGACGTTCTCAAAAAGAAGGTCAAATGAGGTCAAAAGAAGGTCAAAGTAACATGGTGGGGGAGAGACTTTTTGATGTATTTTTGCTTTTTCAATAAAAAACAACATATAATATTTTGTCAACCACATATGTGAGTGATAGATGTAATACATATATACATATAGGATCCACCTTTTTTTGTTGGTGAATACCTTTCTTAGATCTGGAGATAATTTATTCGAAAACTTGAAGAAATGAAGTATCAAAAATGGGGGAAGGGGTCACAAAACACAATGTAGGGTCTAGAATACTGACTAAATCATAATTTTGCAAAAGTAACATGCTCGAAAATACCTCTAACTATAATGAAGTTTTAAAATGTTGGACATTGATTGAGTATTGGCAGAGAAAACCCCGTTTTTGAACTTACAGTTATTTACTGAAAACTAATATATATTCAATAGCAAATATTTTTGAAGAATGTAATACTTATTTAATCATGGCGCACAATAAAAGTCGTAATGGCCGCACGAATACTCTCAATTGGTACTGACGATAAAAGTGACAGATGACAAATAGTATTGTATTACATATGGAATGAAACATTCGATCACCGTTCCGCTGTTTTTATCATTAATGACGAGAATCATGAATGTTTTGAGAAATGAAAACAGTTTAGATGAACTTGTGAATCATTATAAACTTTGATTTGTTTTTGAGAAATCAATGTTTTATTATTTTATTCAAGAATGCTGCCAAATCCTTTTTAGACACACGATTTGAAACTTGTGGTAGGCTAATCCTCTCGTCTTTCTGGCAAATACACTCCCCTCCAAAAGTTTGGCAACCTAAGCTCCCTGCCTCCTCTTTATATTGGAATTTTTATTTACATAACCTGCGGGGTAAATACTTATAATATTGATCAAAATGTAACTTGATTTCATTTCCAATGCCTCCAAATTTTCCCAATTTTTTTGCTTCTTTTGTTGAATTTTTTAATCCGTTGGTGATTATCTGTGGATCAGTTTTTTAGAAAATAAAAAGTGATTATCAGGAAGCAATGCATATTGGTACACCACGTGATTTTTTTATATTTTTTATTAAGAACTTTTTCCCTTAACTGTGAAAATGTTATACGAGGGGTGATCAATAAGTAATGGACGCTTTTTTACACATATGCTTTTTATGGACCAATCCCTTTGATTTTCCTACAAGTGATACATCATTCAATTATCTATCAATTCTTAAGATTTGAAGACAAAATACATAATACATGTTAATATATCCTTATTTCCGTGAAGGTGGTATAGGTACCCCGGGACCGACATTTATGTCACATATTCAGTTTTTAGCCAGTTTGGCAAATTTCAGTTAGATCTGAACTTTTTTTTTATACGCAACAAGTGTTACGTTGTTTGAAATATTTTGCAGACTGGTAACACACAAACAGTAAGTATTGTGATGTCAGAGTGTTGTATGGTCGGGGTTTGCAGGAATTTGAGGAAACATTGTGGAAGAATGAGTTGGTGAGAGAAGGGAACACCCTACTCCATTTTGACAATGCACCTGCCCACAGATCTCAAAATGTCCAGAAAACAATATCCCTGGACCTCAAAATTGAGCCCTTGGCCAATGCACCATATTGTCCAGATCTGCCCACATGTGACTTATTTATTCTTTTAGTACTTATTTCTATAAAGAAGGGACGTAGCTTTATTGACATTGATGAAATAAAACAACCCGTACAACTGCATCTTGCTACCATGTCAGAGAATGGATTCAGCCTTGTCTCACAATCTTGAGTTAGAGGATGAGGAATTGTGTACATGTAACACTTGATGGAACCTATATATGTAGAGGGCCCTGTAGAATGAATGTGGCATGAATATACCACAAAGTGATGATAAAATATTCAAAATCAACTGTGGCATAACAAAATGGGGTAATTCATGACCATAATGGTTTATTTTGTTCAACCTGCATTCAACTGCGTTGCATGTTAAACAAGCTAAAATAGCTTCAGAATGTTTGACGTAAATGTCGGTCCAGGGGAACCTATACCTCCTTCACGGAAATAAAGATATAGCGAAATATATTACATGTCTTGTTTTCAAATCTTCAGAGTTGATAGATAATTGAACGATGTATCACTTGTGAGAAAATCGAAGGTATTGGTCCATGAAAAGTATCTGTGTAAAAAAGCGTCCATTACTTATTGATCACCCCTCGTATTCATTCGAAATAATAAATCTAGACTTATTTGATATAATCCTCCTTACGCCTTTGCTTTCCTCAGCAAAAGATGACTGCATCTGGCCTTTTTATTGGACAGAACTTTCCACTGCACGTAATGTATGTACCTTTTACACTTGTATCTAATACACACAGACATACTCACCTAATTGCCTCCCTTAATCCATTTATTTGCTTAACATATTATAATTAATGACATAAACGCGATCAACTAAAGTTTGATATTCTTGAAAATAGAGTAAATACTAAATACACTGAAACAGCAACAGTTTAATCTTAAAATGATCTCCGAGATGAACGTGCATCTGAAAAAAGCAAAACGGAATTTTCGCAATCGTTTTATCTTTCCTTAAAAAGTGATGGATAATAAATACCCATTCGATCAAATACTTGTGTTTATAAATGATACACATTCCTTAATCCATAGAATTTTCTCAAGATCTGCTTGGGTACGAACCATTGGATTTCTATGGGAAATCCCTCAAAGGGAAAATTCCAGGGATAAAGGAATGTGTACCATTTTACAATCTAAAAATGAAAAATTTCACGAAAAGGGGTCTCCTATATGTCTGCTTCTATTCTATGTCTCGCGATAGTAGAAACAATTTATCATGTTACAGAATTTCTACATGACATACACTGATACAAGCTTGTTTATAAGGGGTCAAAAATGAGGTTATTCAAAAACATTTTAGACATGATTATTTTAATTTTTGGACTGTTTAACGCTTTTTACAGGATATGATTACGGGCAAAAATGCCCCTAAAGCCTTCGTAAGATTGTTTGCAATATTGAAGTCTAATTATTAATTATTGAGACCTCTTAAATAGGATTCAATGCTACATCCCTTAACTACATAATCATAAAATCTGATTTCGTAAACAAATGTTCTTTATTACATAAATCCAGTTACTAAGAATAATTAGCAGTATATATTGAAATAAGGTTTGCAGACTTTAATAATTTTTTATACACGTCAGATGGATGGGATTGATGTCTGTCAGGTGGATGGGATTGGGATTTGGAATTGAGCTCCATCACTTAGAAAATGTCTCCTATTCATAACAAAATATCAGTTTTGCACATTCATATGCTACAATGTAGTGTTCGCCTATTTTGTATTGAGCCAGTCAGCTATTGTGCGTGAATACAGGTTGTGTTATATTAGAGATTTTACATCCCTAGACTTTCCAGATACTCTGCAATTACGCCCACCCCTTTGTTTGTGTTTCCTTGTTGCTGTCCCTCCGCCGTGTGTCCTATCACTATAGCTGAAAAAGTACGTTTTTAGAATCAAAAAATTATCTTTATTGTTATTTAAGATGGGCCGACACATTTTCAAAATAAGGGCCGAATTTGGGTTTTTAGGGCGCGATTTTTTCTGACTTGAAAAGTGATCCCCGTTGTTCGCTTCTAGATGCGCCATTGAGTCCTTAGGGGTCAATATGCACATCTTATAAAATCTCAATAGAACGAGACTTTAGCTTTATTTCCGAGCCGTATAGCAAATGTTATAAAACCGTACTGAACAAAACAAGCGGAAACTTATTTCACTTTTATAATTAAGATGTGATAACTTTTATAATTTTGTTTGCAAAAATATGAATATAAGTATTTGAATGATGGGAATGAGTAACCATATAACCGGTTGCACAGGTAAATATTCCTTTTCTAACTGTGTTGGATTCATTAATTTTTTAACTTGAACTTCCGATCTTACATATTTGTTTACTTGGCCTATTATATTGATATTCATATATTAAAGACTTACCCTTTTTACTACTTTGAAAAGTAATAGCCCCATTGTCTTTCTTCTTTCCTAAAACTAAAGTGTCTTCTCCCCTGAGAAACTGGTATTTAATACCTTCAACAAGGATCCCACTTGTTTGGAAAGGTGTAAAATCCTTGCTCGTCATTGCTTGACCAATGGTGGCTGCCTCACTAGCTTGTATTTTCAAAGCCTTAAAATGAAAAATAGTAAATCAATTTTGTTTTTGTATAATTAGATCAAATACATACATTTCAATTTCGTTGATGCAGGCGTCTCTATTACTGATTAACCTGCAGACACGTGTGGCCTTTTTGCAAATGCTTTGAAAGGTTAATGCAATGGGAAGACACAATCAATTGATCCTTCCGCTTGACTGTACAAATAGATGGCATTTTAAAAGCAAGAATATAGTCCATTTATTGTAATTACACCAGCATCACCGGCGGTTTGATTTTGGTTAAGTCCATGAATGAATACCTGTAGGTGTATGTAAGGGCCAACTCTTACACATGATTTGATATGATAAAGATGCATTTTCTTTGTCCTTTTTGACCTCCCCAATCTGTCAAAATCAGAATGACAATCTTTTACAGTTTCTAAAGATGGCTGACATGACTGAGCTAACAGGTCCAAAACCTAATCAGATGTAGAATGAAGTGAGCTGAACAAGATATTAAAGTTTTAAAAGCAACTGTGAAGCCGTTTTTCTTGAAGTTTGCAGACAAGGATTTTAGCATTAGACTTCAAAATGGCCGACAGGAAGTAGGTATCGAGTTCAATTTTTTTCATCCAAATCTGTATGCACTCATAAGTTATCCCTGAAAATTTGAAGGTGATATCTGTAGCGGTTTAGGGGAAAACTGCCGGACGTACGGACATCTTGTAATATATAGATACAGACGGACAGACAGACGGACAGACAGACAGACGGACAGACAGATGGACGGACGCGCCTAGGCCGACAATATGGCCCCACACTATGTGGTGGGGACATAAAAAGGAAGAAGTGCGCTCTTCATTATGATCTCCCCATGAAAAAATTGTTCATCTGATTTTTCAAAATGAGTTTACCGCTTTTATTATTACATTTATATGCACACTAGTATCTTGTTGACCTATATTGAGCACTGTATTGATGTATGGGCCACTTATTAGGGTCATAATTCAATCATGAAGTGTAGAGGCATGGATTCCAAACCAGGAAGTATTTTTGTGTCTGTCAAAATCCATTTGCATCCTACGCATCCCTACATCTTATCCTAATATGTTATTAATTAATTAACATAACAGTATAATCTTTGGATTTACAAAGTTGTTTGGCATTTTATAAGTGTAAATGTTGCTTTTGAAGCATTTTTCTAAAGCAATTTTGTAGAAAAAATGATGAAAAATGTATAATATTTTAATTTGAAGTATGACCTGAATCGATTGCAAACTTCATATTTGCACATTTGATGTGATATACCATTTGTGTCATATTGTGAAATTATTCAATTTGCAATCGATTCAGGTCATAGTGTATTTTAGGTATTTTTGTGAAAATCAATAGAAACCAATGGCTCCATTGGAATCTGATGATATCCATATGATAAGTCAATGGAGCACATTCAATGTCAAGTCAATACTATACACCCTTGCTGAACTTAATGACCTCAACCTCAGCCCATGTGGGTCTAAATGCTTAAATATTTTCCAAAGTATTATGTGACATTGTATTCTTAATGTTTAACCTAAAAATGATTCATTTTGTTCATGGGGAAATCATAATGAAGAGTGCACTAGATCCTTTCGACATTTCGACGTTTTCATTGTTGTAGAATATCGACTTTCGATCCTGGGAGCCAATCCTCATTGGTTTCGAATATTAATTTCTGTGATTATTCACTGTAAATTACCAAATCACGATTGCAACCCAGCTAAGTCGATCGGAAGTATGGTGGACTCCTTTTTAATGAGCCAACCAGGGTATACGTTTCTTCACCGGCTGACCATGGGCTCGCTTGTATACTTAACAGGATTATGAATATATACTATGGGGAAGATGTTTTTGAGAAGACTGAAGCTGAACAAGAACTCAGAGCGTATGGCCTCTATCCATGTTTCACTGTTCGTAACGTAATTCAATATTTGATAATTCAATATGATTTTCTCAAAATGGACGAAAATAAATATTATGTAATTATATGTTTTGGAGAAACTTTTTGAGAATTTTAGAAAATCGAAAATGTGGCCATTTCGATTACGATCTTCAAAAATAATAGCATTTCTGAGAAGCTTTAAAATTCAAGAGGCCACACAAATTGTTAGCCAAACACGTGCAGTCCAAAACTGTGGTCCTTCCAATGCTAACTTTAGAGTTTTGATGGACTTTTTTGTCACGTACCCCGCACTGTACTGTACTTACTTTATCATGACCATCAGTCGTCCATTTAGATCCATCTAAACCGATTATACAAGCTTTGTCACAGTTACCGGCAGTATGACCAATCAAATTATCGATGTAACTATCCCAACTCATTTTGGCAATCTGAAAAGTAGATTTAATAATTTCGGTAGTTGATTAGGTTAATTAATTAATCAGAACTAGTCAGTGCCTGGATTTTACTCTATTCGTACAAAGCCATCTTAACGAGGCGTATAGCCTTTTTGTTTTTTCGATGAAAAAAATTGAAATACTCTTGGACCAAGGATGATATAAACTGACACCAATCAAGGATAATACGCCAATTAAGGCACTGCTCATTTTGAACGGCTTTATTCAGTCATCTTGAACATGGGCACATATTATGTAAACGAGCTCGATGAGCTTCGTACATGTCCTTGAAACTGAGCCAAAATTGTAAATACACAAGTCCCAGTCATAAAGGTTTCTGAGCAAATGTTGTCGTTTTGTACATTGAATTGGGAGTTTAAGCTGGCATGTAAAATCGAAACGCCAACCTATACGTATGACCAATCGGCAATACAAATGCATCGCTGAAATATTTTCCGTTCACGTTTAGCATGTGAAAAACATTGCAAGCTTAAACTCCCTATTATATTTATAGCCGCGTTAATAGTAATATCTTGCAAGATACTTGAATCAAGGTAGAGTTGTGTGGAGGCAGATGGATCATTGATAACACCTACAGGCTGACCAAAAATGTTGGTCCCAAACTTTCTCAAATAAATTCCTTATTGTTTGGATGGGTTCCAAAATATTGACCCAAATGTTTTGTCAAATAATTGTTTTAATATCCATGATTAGCCCATTTATTTTGGACAGATATCACAGTCAGTATGTAGTTATGATTCAGGGCAAGCCAAAATCATGATCTCTACTTTCTTCTCAATTGCGACTTGTAATGCTCTACTGCAAAGCCGCAACATGTGTATGTAATAGTTCTATTTTACCATGAAATAAATCAAATATAAAAAAACTTTCTTCTCTCCTAGTTCAATAACGTGAAAATTTTCCATTTGTAATTTAGTAAATTTTACCATATCAAATATGAATATAATCCTAACCCTGTTCCAATATGCTTTTCCACACATATAATACAGATAAAACATATGAAAATTCAATTGATATCATTCAATGATTCGCTATACATTTATCGCGGCTTATTTTTGTGTTACTCTGTAATAAAACTCAACTTAATACATGCAGATTTAATACTCAAACTATATTTCACTTATGTATGAAAATGTAATTTTAGCATGCATATCGACAAAATTACTATATATAAATATATAGATAAGATACCTTTACAGAAAAACTTAGATTAAACTTAGATAAAAAAAATACTTACATTAATATCGTTCGACAAATGATTTTTTCTTTCCGATTAGCTCCACCCAATATCAAACATGAAACTGATGCCCAAACTACTTTGTATGCGTATGTATACTTATAATCGAACATAATAAGTCACCGATGCATTTAAATACAAGTAATACCTTAGGAAATCATATGTCCCACTGATATAATTAAGCATGTGATATTGTTAAACTGCGGGCTTGGCTACGTGTATCTTACTATCTTTATAATTATACACCACTATGGCAAATTACCAGCATGGGCATACTAGTATAATTGCAGATGATGCGGGGAAAACATCAAGTTTTAAAAATAGATTAGTTGAACTACACGACAGGAAGTGTTTACCCAATCAACCAAAAATGCAAATGAATACTATACCCCAACAGGGGCGTAGCCAGCTTTCAGTCAGGGGAGGGGTACGATCGCCGAAAAATTTATGTTTTCAGTCAGGGGGTGCGATTGTGGCATAAACAAGCCAAAAAAAGATTGATTTATTTAATTTTACAAAAATTGATGCAACTTCCTTCAAAGTTGAGCTAGAAGCTTCAAATAAAAAGCATTTTAAAACTCCTTTCTTTTTTAAGAATGCACCCATCGCACCCCCCCCCCCCCTCCCTGGCTACGCCTATGACCAAGTGTACACATAAATTTATTTTCTTATGTTACAGTCATCCTTGATCCAAGGGTATTTCACTTCTTTCCGTGAATTGAGTAATAAATGAAGTCCTCTGAATGAAGGATGGGTTTCTATGGCAAGGTTTCAGTTATAAATTACGTCAATATTAGCGTGCAAACTTTGGGAAGACGTTGTCATTTCTGGATTCCAAAACGTCCAGACACACATAAAGGTACTTGCATGTTCCTGATTAGACATCGTCATACGGAATCGTAATTTTATTAAGTGGCTCCAGAAAACAAGTTTATGGAGTTTATGGGCTCCCTTAACAAGCTAGATTCATACGGATAATCCGTGTATATCCGAAGATAACCGATGGATAGGACTCATACGATATCATGCAGTGTCGTGTAATTGAGATGAAAAAACTGTTGACATGTTTTGCCAAAAATGAAACGTATGAGGTTTCCGTTTGCCAGGACCAAATCCTAGTATTACTTGCTCCATTGGCAGATGGATTTTTAACCATTACACTGTAATGGCAATAGTGAAACAAGTGATACAGGTAGTACATGTTATATCATTCGTATACTATTTCTTGGAAAGCTTGAAAATAATTTAACCATTCTAAATTTTGGATATTCTCATTTTGAAACCAGAGGGATGAAGTTGTGATGTATTCCTTTATTGGGATCAATTAGTAAAGGCAACCATGGGCTTTCAACTAGACTAGATTTCAACTTTCTAATTGAAAGCCCATGAGGCAACCAATGTAAATATCCGGAAGCTCTTTGCGTCCATTTCCAGAAAATTGTACAAATGCAGGCCCGTAGCCAGCTTTTGCTTTACAAAAGAATCCAGGGGTTTACTTTAACTTTGGCTTACATTCACATGACAAATGCTCAAAAATGGTGAAAATATTTTTTGGCTATGAGGGGGGGGTCGTATATGTATACGTTTCTCTGGCATAACATCACTATGGAGTTTTTTTTACATTTCATCTTCACCCTGCGTATATTTTGGAACCAACAAAAAGTTCTAAAAACAAGACCAATGTCCCGTTAAGAACCCCTATTCTAATGCTATGAAACGTGAATCTACTTGTTGGATTCGATCAACTTGATTCTTCTGAGAAAGTGTGGATTTCAGCAAGGGTGTATTGGCTCAACATGGGGATACAATTGACTTTCAACCTGCATATCATCATACACAATGCTGAGGTATTTCGTTTTGCTTCAAGACTGTGGTGGACTCCCCCTCCCCTACTTCATTAACACAACACCATCAAGATCACCGGAAGTGGAAATAGTTTGAATCGTTAAAAAGAGCCAGTCAAGATTGATTGTTGTTCTTAGCCAATAAGTAATTTAATATACATCTCAAAAGTATAATCAATACAAGACCGTGTAGCTAGTTGGGTAGTTGGGTCACAAGGGGTTGTATCTAAACTATGAAGTATTGACAAGAGAACACAATTACATGATTAAGACCTTGATCGACCTTAGCGTCGCGAACAAAACCACACACCGACTCTGGATAAGTTTGGCAAATGGAACCTCCCATCTTGATCGCAAGTTAAAGCTATTTATAATTATATTTTTTGCGACCAAGTCTAATCTAAATTTAATATTTCTGTCATGCATCTGACTTTTTTGCCTGAAAGAGATTGGTAAACAATTGTTTTGGAAAATTTCTAGGTCTCTTTATGCAATTATATTAATGTTGTGTTGAGTTTAAAGATATTCTCTTTAACATTGAATGAGAGGTAGCCCTTCAACTTCGATCTAGTCTTAATAAATCAGAAATTTCGATCAAATCAAGCTACTCAAATCAGTTTCATTCTAATACTCATCACATATTTCTGCCTTTGAAACTTCTGTTCGAAGTTTTGGCGGCTAATTTTGGGGCATTATAATGGCATCTTGTCAGTATTTAAACTAGTCGTGTATTTGTCCTATTAAGAGCCATGTGTCAAGAGTTGAATATCTTGAAATGAGACACAAAAATGGCCACTTTATTTTTGTGATGTATAGGTACTTCTCTTTGGAAAAATCAAATACTTTATTCTTTCCACCACTGCTACTTCCTTTTTAATCACTTCTCACATGAAAAGTCTGAAGCTGTTCAAGTAGCATATGTTAGTGTACTGAGACCCGACTGAGACGTGTCATTTGCAAACTGAAATTTACAAATTGCATCATTGCTGTCTGGTTGTCGGTCAATGACGTTCCAGAATATTTGAGCGACACGTGACGGTCGTTTTGTGGTCTTGTCGATTATTCTCTCACACAAAGGGTAGCCATTACAAGAGCAATCGTTGTAATGCTGCCCAATACAACATAGGTGTCGTTATTGTGCTGTCTGATCGTCGGCCAATGACTCGAGTCCTTCGATGGCGAATTTTACTGAATATACGTTCAAGAATATTTTGAGCGACACGTGAGGGATGTTTTGTTGTATCGTCGATTGTTTTCTCACACAAAGGGTAGCCATTACAAGAGCAATCGTTGTAATGCTGTCCAAGACAACATAGGTATCCCCTCTGTAAAATATGTAGATTGCAACTTGCTTTGTCTTCCATTTGCGTTCTATCATTTTCCAGCACCTGCGATTGACTCAAAACTTCCTTGTTTGATCGGTGGTCGTTTGACTGTATTTCAGCGATTTTTTCATCGTCCAGTCGATGGTTTTGCCTCGAATTGTTACCTTTTGGTGCGATTAGACTCGGTTTCAAACCAGTTATGTAGCCTGAACAAAACGCTATCCCAACACATGTGCAGTCGATCGGATTGTCGGAAGGATCGCAGCATAATGCTTTTTCTTTATTATCCATACTTGTCATTCCATTGCTTCGTTCTCTGATTTTAGGTTCTACGCGAAACAAGCAACTCTTGAGTCCAGAGACGTCATTTATAGTTCGATTTATAGGTTTAAATCTGTGGGTCCCGCTGGACACTTGGGCCGCAAGTACCACGAAGAAGATTGTGCTTTGACGCATGTTTGTGTTCCGATGCTAAGGCTGTTCTTCCTTCGAGGTGAACGTGTTAAAAAACGTCAGCAGAATGGTAGTGTAACTTGCGACTTGGAGACTAGCATTATCATTTAGATCTAGGTAGCTCATATAAGAACAGATTAGAACGGCACATAATACCACGTTGATGATGTCAGCTAAAGCTTACGTTACAAAGCAATTAACGTTGACTGATGATCAAGATTTGAATGGGCTTGGAGAATGTAATAACGGTATCATATGGCATTTTTCAAAGAGCTGACGTTGACGTTCTAATGATCAATTGTAATTCTAAAGTTTAATACATCAAAGCTTGTCGAGTTTGTAACATCTTATTCAAACGCCTACCTATGGGTCCTTGTACCATTGTGTTAGAAGTGGTATGATAATTCCAGTTTAATCAAGTTTAAATTCTGTAGCATCGACTTAGTATTTTAATACTTAAACATCACATCCCTTCGTGCCCACATTTGCTCCGATCTTCAACAAGGCGCCCGGCCGATGAGTATTTTTCCAAAATCGCAAATGAATTCAATTTTAAACAAATTACTCATCGGCCGAGCGACGTAATGAAGATCGGAGAAAATGGGACCACAGCATTACTAGTGTAACATATTTACTCTCATGCTTGGTTTGTGTAAAGTTGAAGTGGCAATTTCGAAAAATACGCCAACGTGACAATTTTTCCTTTTGATCATTTAAACGGATTCGGCATGTTACTGTATTCCGTTCTACATGTATATGATCAGCTCCTTATTTCATCATGGGGTTTATTTCAGTTTCGAAAACGGGTGTCTTTAACTTAAAAATGATTTATCACATACTTAATCTAAGGTTAGAAAATTGATAACAATACTTCAAAAGTCATTAAAACGACAAAATGTCTTCATCGAGTGTTACGAAGATTGTTGCGGGCGCCGATCGACGCCTTTAATTTACGGTGGGAAACGACGTCTCACGCAGTCAACATTGTATTTGAAATATTCGACCGTATACAGTATAAGAAATGACAATGTTTATACTACAATTGATAACAGTTAACACGTTTTGACAATGAAGTCGCTGTACTTAGAGATAACAGATGACTAACCAAGTTAAAATAGAAAAAATATGACGATGAAAATACTTGTAAACCAACGATAAAGAATTTTAACAAAGGCTTTAGATCCAATAACATTGAACACGCAACGACATACTTATGCATATTCTAGTCAACGTAAAGGATAGAGGTCCATGATTTACCAAGGCACAAAGTTACGGGAAAACCTATATACTTGTAAATTCAATGAAGATTTATTAAAACTGAAACGTGACATTACTTCGGTCGGATAATGTCGGGGTGTTGCAAGACAAAAATATATGTCACGATAGCTCTGTCGATTTCAGTGCTAGCGATAATCGCTGATTGCGTTGGAGACTGGATTCACACGACTACACTAGACGAAAAGACGAAGGATTACATCCGAATATTACATCTTGTATTTACCATAGTAGGGACGTGCACTTCCCTCATGCAGATTGCTAACATTATAATCCATCTGTGCAATATACATTGTAGGCCTGATGATGATCAAATACGATCTATTCCTCTCCCCGTGGAACTTTTCTTGGTGATTTATTTGGCCGAGATCCCGCAATCAAGCATCGCGTTACACACGTTAATAACGCAAAGAGGGAGCGCTCAATTTGCAGAAATTGCTTCATCGGCCATTGCAGAAACGATATTGGACTTCCTGTCACCTTTTCTGAGAATTATCTTGCTTCCATATCTTTTGTTCTCGTTCCAGGAGAGAAGGTGTAGAGGATGTTGTCTGTCTTTGAAGATTTTAGATGTATTAGGACTTGTAGCATTGTTTATATTGGCAATAACTACCATTCTGCTTAGGAGTACCTAGTTTGGCAACAACACTTGAAGAATTTACTCTATGTACTTAAAATATACATTTGAAACATACCTCAAAACATTGAGACAATATCCCTTTTCACATTTCTGGTGAATCAAGGATGGCGAATATCTCAGGCCTGTCAACTTGGGAACACCTAACATGAGTGACTTGGAAATGTTGAACACCTCCCCTCAAAATGTGGACACCTTGGTCCAAATCTGATCACCTTGATCCAAATTTTGAACACCTTGGTTTAAATTTTATTACATCTTGCCAAATTTTGAACACCTCAAATTTTTCGCGCTCGCTACGCTCGCCTTTCAAACATCCGTCAACTGGGGGGGGGGGGGGACCAAAAATTTCGAACGGAATGCGTGACATGTCCGTAATTCGCGTGAAAAGTCCGAACGAAATGCGTACGTTTTTTCCCGTCGTTCGTATTTTTGCTGTGTAGACGATCTTTTTTAGAAAATTTTCTACAGAAATATTTTTGCTTGACAATTACCAGCTAAAATGCGTATTTGCGTGACATTTTCTGTCACGCAAAAATAACTGGCGTGACTTCAAATTCTTCAGCAAATGCGTGACAAATACGCAAATTGCGGGACAGTTGACAGGCCTGATATCTGTAGCAAGCATAGGCTAGCTTCTTTAGATTTGTAGTACTGGAAACAAACAAATGTACTTTCAACGAAAGAATTAAAGTTTTAACATGAAAAATGTTTGGAAAATTGAAAACAAGGAAATGTTTCAACATCTCTTCTCAACAGGCATCCATCATTCTTTCATGATATTCTGGCATGGACAATATTAAATTTGGTAATACTATCATTATCATGTTCATCTCCAGGCAAAGCATTTGTGTGGTAGAAATAGAAGACAAATGACCTGTATCTTATTTTATTTCGCTCCACAGCGTTTCCTCGTGAACGAAACGCTCCGTCATGCATGTAAGAGCGTTTGGATCGGACACCGTGTACAGTTTACACGTAACTACTCGTAAATGTGATGGATTTTGAATATAAGAAAAGCGAAAAAATGTCAAAATTCAACTTACTGTTATCCTCCGTTTTTAATGTCACGTGACATTTCCAAAGAAAGCTTGTAGGACCATGCAAATAATTATGAGAGCTACTGATTTCAGTCTGGGCGTCATAATATTAATATTGTTATGTCACTTTAAATTTCTCTTAAAATGTGTAGCTTAACTTCACTATAATCGATTTAATTGATTCAATCTAAATAGTCTATTTATTTGAGTCATTTGTAAGACTAACTGCACGTCCTACGTTAACAAATGAAAATATTACATTTTCATCATTTTATGCACTTACCAGTCATTATTAAAAATTATTTGCGACGTGATCAGACTGCTGCGAACTTAATATTAGTGTAACATACACATCAACAGTGCAATGCTTTATAATATTATAAACTTGCAGTCCTGTCAAGCCATTCTAAAAATTGATAAGATTTTGTTATTATATAAAGAATTGAATTATGGCTCTCAAAATTACCATTTTTTGTCAATTTGAATATCTTGGCATTGTCTTAATAACAGCTTTTTGGTTGATAAGCAACAATAAGAACATGAATAGCAAAAACGAATCTCAACGTCTTGGTATTTTGATACATATACGAGGGGTGATCAATAAGTAATGGACGCTTTTTTACACAGATACTTTTTATAGACCAATCCCTTTGATTTTCCTACCAGTGATACATCATTCAATTATCTATCAATTCTGAAAATTTGAAGACAAAATGTATAATACATGTTGATATATCCTTATTTCCGTGAAGGAGGTACAGGTACCCCGGGACCGACATTTACGTCACATATTCTGTTTTTAGCCAGTTTGGTATATTTCAGTTAGATTTGAACTTTTTATATGCAACAAGTGTTGTGTTATTTGAATTTTTTTGCTGACTGGTAACACATAAACAGAAAGTATTGTGATGCCAGAGTGTTGTATGGAAGGGGTTTGCAGGCTAATTTGAGAAAGCATTGTGGAAGAAAGGGGTGGTGAGAGAAGGGAACACCCTATTCCATATGGACAATGCACATGCCCACAGATCTCAAAATGTTCAGAAAACAATATCCCTGGACCTCAAAATTGATCCCTTGGTCAATGAACCATATTGTCCAGATCTGCTCACATGTGACTTGTTTATTTCTATACGACTTGTTTATATAGAAAAAGGACGCAGGTTTATTGACATTGATGGAATAAAACAACCCGTGCAACTGCATCTTGCTACCATGTCAGAGAATGGATTCAGCCTTGTCTCACAATCTTGAGTTAAGAGGATGAGGAATTGTGTACTCGTAGCACTTGATGGAACCTATTTAGAGGGCCCTGTGGAATGAATGTGGCATGAATACCACAAAGTGATGATAAAATATTCAAAATCAACTATGGCATAACAAAATTGGGTCATTCATGACCATAATGGTTTGTTTTGTTCAGCCTGCATTCAACTGCATTGCATTGCAAATGCTAAAATAGCTTCAGAATATGTGACGTAAATGTCAGTCCCGGGGTACCTGTACCTCCTTCACGGAAATAAGGATATATCAACATGTATCATATATTTTGTCTTCAAATCTTCAGAGTTGATAGATCATTGAATGATGTATCATTGGAAGGAGAATGGAAGGGATTGGTCAATAAAGAGCATCTGTGTAAAAAAGCGTCCATTACTTATTGATCACCCCTCGTATTTAAACATGTATAGTTTCGGAATCCATGTTTTTGAGGTTGGTTTTATATTTTCATTAGACTACTTTGGTAAAGCTATCAATATTCTTGGTCAATGGTCACTTCCTAATATAATTGGTAGCAACTTGCATGTTTCATTAGTAAAACGGAACTACAGTATTAAATTCTGAACTGTAGCAAGCGCTGATAGAATTCAGCAAGATATAATTTTCAGAATTTCAGAAAATGTTTTGTATTTCCCCTTTTGGCAGTTGTTTAAAACATATCACTGAATGCATGACTTGTACATGCCCATGGCTTTGCACATTCAAAGTTACCAACCCTATAGTATAAAAAAAAACTAGCAATACGATTATTTTATTATCATATAATGCTCTTCATAATTGTACACGATTCATTGAATGTAAACCTATAATATTGTATTTTATCTCTTCATGGGGTTGTCTCTATTGTGTACGTGAATGGATATGTATACAATAAAAGACGAATTGAACAATGTGTTCAAATTGTGGACTTATTGTTATTAGACATAAAACTATTTTATGTATTTCTGATTTCGTGATGTCTGCAGATGCCTTGATCATTTAATTACGACAATTAAACATGGTACAATACATTTTTGAACAAAGACTATTATATTATAATGAGTGAATATTCAAAGGATATCAAATTGGAATCTATTATTCAAAATACCAAACGGGTGATATCTGCTATTCGAAAAACGTGCGCTGAGCCAGAAGGTGAGACTTTGCACGTAAGGGCGCGTAAGGACACGTATATAATGCAGGCCTGGTGACGTGTGGTTGGTGCCCACAGTGTTGGAGATAAACGTCAACCAACACTGTCGCAGCTAGAGTCATTGAACAAGCATTGTACACAACAGCGATGAGGGTACAGGCCGTGTTAGCATTGGCTACAATTAGCCTCTTTGCTTCAGGTACCTCTGCTAATGGAGATGAGGTAAGGACAATTGGAGTTGATTATTGGGTTTTACTTCTTCTTCTTCTTGCATATGAATTTATTAAAGTAAGTTTGCTGGGAGAAAGTGATTTTAAGTTTTCATGCATTGAAACTTATTTTTGATTGAAAATAGATTTGATTGTTATTATTCTTTCGCCGCCTGTTTAACAAATACACTTTTTCTCAACCTGCTTTACAAAAGTAAAACAACGAAAAGTAGTGTCCATACGAATCTACATAGTTAAATCTGATCTGCCTAAAGATCATCTTTTCTAAATTTAAATTTTCTACTGGAAAGGAGATATTTCCTTTCGACAAAATCAAGATAAATTATAAGATACAATATAAGATAAGATAACTATATATAATTATATATTATCCTACACTTAGTGTACTAAATGTATAATAACATTAAAAAATAAATTTGATATTTAATGGCAAAATGAATATCCGGAGGATATCGTCACGATATACTCCGGGCGGAGGATATCGTGATGATATACTCCGGAAAACCCAATATGCGGAGGATATTGTGACGATATACTCCACTTGTTGATTTCCCGCCAAATTGACTCTATTTGGCATGGAATTCATTTTGCAATGATATTATACATTTAGTACACTCCTTGTAAGCAGTGTAGGCACTAAGGATCTGAAACCTGCTGGTCAAAATGGCATTACGGACCAGTTGCAATGTTATTTTCCTATACCTAGTGAAAAAATCAACTGGTCCGTACCAAAAGTAACCAGATAATGACCAGCGGACCAGCCATTAATGACTACACTGCTTGTAAGTGTAGGATAATAAGAACATCCTATGATTTTTTCAGATTATCATTTTAATCTACTCGGTGATATTAATATATGCACTCGTTCGCTTCACTCTCTCGTGCAGATATCAATATCACCTTGTAGATAAAAATGATATTCCTCAAAATCATAGGATATCCTATAAATATAAGATAATTAGGTGTGCCGGTATTTTTAATGTTTTGATATCACACGACCAATTTTTTCAGTTAAACGTTTCTGCCTGGCATATATAATCTTAAAGATGCAGTACTAGTCTTGTCACCATTCATGTAGTTTTGTTTTTGTAGGTGGTGACTGTTACATACAAATATACAGCTAATGTAAAACTTGAGAACACTACCATCAGCCTTCAAGCAACTGTTGAGATTACTGAACTTGGTGGTAAGTCAAACATGCAACTTGATATTACCGAACTTGGAAGTGAGTCATGTTAAACTAATTATATGCATCTTGAGATTACTGAACTTGAGGTAAGGCATGCTAAATTGAATGTAAAATCTAGTGTATGTAAATTGATATTACTGAATTTAAATATATTGAAAAGTACAATAAATATTATATATAAACCAATGTTGGTACATCTTTAATAGATGCTGGTGGCGATTACAAGAACACAGGCGCTAAGGAGTTCCAAGGTCGAGTTTATCACATTGCTGCTGTTGAAAATGGGTATTTAAACAATATTTCTTATGTTTTGCACTGATTAATTAAAATGTATACATTTGAGAAAAGGGTTACGTTCGCCTATGCCTAGACAATCTCAAACTTCCAAAATTAAGCATAAAAATTATTCATAATTTAACAAATTATTGATATACCTGGTGCAATGTATATATATTATATATATATATATATCACATTTGATACATCTATATACAGTAGTATGGTTGTTCCTCAAGCTGAATATCCACTTGATAAACGGTTTGGAAATCCATTTAAGTTCATCCAAAGGGCAGATGGGAGTATAGCAGAAATTCTGTTCCACCAGAAAGATTTATGTAAGTCGTCTTATAATGAAATAAAAGGGAGGAAATGTAAAAAGTTAGGTTGTGCAGAAGAATGATCCCTATTATGTTTTAATCTACTCAATCCACTCGCCCTTCATGAAATGAAGCCAAGTGATTGGGAAAATTGGGAAAACAGACAATAAGATTTTTTGTTGTTTGATAATAAATTATGATGATCTCATGGTTTTGCTGAAAAAGAAAATTGGGAAAATAGATATTACATGATATATGTATTTTTAAATTTTCAGCCAAAACAAACGTCCTTAACTTCAAACGAGGTATAGTGTCGGCGTTCCAAACAAGTACATCTGACGACGATGCTGAGGTTGCTGAAACGGACCAGATGGGGTCGCATAAGACAGTATATAAGTGAGTATCATATCAAAGATAAATGGAAGATTCACATAAAAAGTTTGGTATGATATATCACAATTCAAATTAATTTTAGATTCAGTAAAATAGATGACCCTCATTCAGTCATTATTTTCATAATTTCATAAAGTTGGTAGTTGAGAAAAACTGTAAATATTATGGCAATGAATAGCAACATAGGAGCTTATGCTAGTTAACATATCAAAAGGTTAAACTTTGTGGTTGAATTTTCATTCTTTTTGTGAAACTATACAAACTTTTTGCAATGCATATGTGAGAAATGAATTCAATTACCTGACTCAGTGAATTATGGATGATTTAATGTACCAGTGCCTTGTAACATCGTCTTTGAATTCGGGTTCCCGCCCTCACTCAAAGTTTGATACAAGCCATTCGTGCTTAAAACCGTCCACAATTCCATGAGCCTAATTCCTCCCAAAATAAAAGATTCCCTTTTGAAAAAGATTCATAAAAAGTGTATATTTCATTGATACTGTTTTAAAAGGGAAACTTCTTGCAATTGATTTTTTCCTGAAACGTATTTGATGGGCAAATGATATGACATACACTTTAGCTAATCTAACTTATACATATGACTGTTGTTCAACTCTTTCATTATTCATTCAAAATACTTTAGCTAATCTGACTCATATATATGCCTGTTGATGTGAGCCACTTACATTATATTTACTAGGGTTCTATCGGGGAAAGGTAAATCAAAAAAGCTTCAGAAACAGTTTGCTGCGTCTGATATTAAAGTAGAAGGTGCGGAGATAGAAGGTGATGAGGAACAAGATGTTGAGGATGGCAAAGTAGTCAATGGAAAGGGAAAAATCAAGATCAAATCTGGAACTGTAAGTGATCTTTTAATATTGAATATCTTATAATACAGGCATGTGTCTTGGTTTACCACAACTCGTTACAAACCTCAGGTTCAAAGTATTATTTGTATCAAATCACATTGAGAAACTTACTTTGCTTAGACAAGGAGGATTGGAAGGCAGTGTTCCAACGTGATGCGATATTGCTATTCCGTGCCTGTATATTTTTACGGCTGCAAGAAGAATGGTCGATTTTCTTGATTTTGAATTTTGTATTGACAACATAGTAGTAGTAGTACGTGATACCCATATTTGGGAAGAATATCGAGTGGCGTCCCTGGGAGCAAATCCTCCTTGGTACTTAGACGGTTCGTCCACGATGAGCTGACTTCTACAGTTTGGAACCAATCTGCAAATTTTCATTTTTCAGATTGGCAAGACAGATGTGGACAATCTTGGAAATGAACAAAATATCTCCCCCTTGAGTTCCCATGTTCCTGTGGTGACGTCTGGCTTGGAGGCAGAAGTCACTGCAACCTATACTTTAGAACGGTTGGAGACCAAAAACGTTCTCTTGGGAGGAAGAAACGAGGAAGGGGGGATAAGGATGAATTTGTATCGTCCAGTTTGAAATCTGAGGAGGATGAAGGTACCTATATCGCGTCCTATAATTATTGTATGATGAAGACTGACAGTTATTGTAATAGTTGTTTTGTATAGATCTATATTAACGGTGGTCCGTTTTACGACATATAACTTATATCCATCATGGACTTCCAAGGTATTATATTACAAGCTTGAGTTGAAATTGGAGTTGGAGCGACTGAAACCTTGGGAATCAAAATGAAGTGTATCTTTAGTAGTAGGTCCTGTGATCTAACGAATTTAAATGTTCTTTAATATCCTAATTAAATGCAGCTAAATTACAAGACATAGATTCAGTATTAATAAAAATTATTTTGCAGATGAGATTCTCTTAGAAACCTACCAAAAGGCAGTTGGAAAACTATTAGAAATTGATATAGAAGCGGTCTTCTCCAATTACCTGAAAGGCAAAGGGGATGTAGATGATCGTAAGTTTCTCCTCTTTATGGTATTCCAATGTACCTGTATTTATATACTGTAATGCACAATTCAAAGGTTATCATGAGACCCCCTCACACGGGATATGGTTGTGATTTTGATTAAACGAACATTGTGCTGTTAATTTTCCTACTCCCACCAACCCCTTCTACACCGATCTGTCATGAGTCGTTGGTCTCAAGCCAACCTCTCGATATGTTGAATGATCTAAATTTTAATTAAAATTAATTAATTTAAAACTTTAATTTTTATGAATCCTTTAATCCAATAATGCATCTGAACAGATGAATGTGTTTATCTTATATTTTCCAGTTATCCCTTTTAAGGATGTCTTGCTTCTTGAGAACAAACTTGATTATACTAGAGCATCTAAGAAAGAACTCAGCGAGAAAGAAATCGATCTTATGACAGCATATGTTATTTCTAAAACCAAAAAGGTAGTCTTTAAATTATTTTTTCGCGCCATCATGAACTTTTCAAATACGAAATACCTTTTTATAGGTTACTCAAACAGTACGGTAACTGTATCACATAACAGCATTCATTTTCCAAATAGAACGAACCATTGCATGACATTTTTTCATTTGTTAAACTGTTGTATCGTTTACACTAAAAGCATTTAATTAATTTCCATATAGAATGATAATTTTAATGACATTTTTACATGTATTTAAGTTCGTGAAGAAGTGTGACTTTTCTAAGGAAGAATGCTTGCAAATTGTCCAGTTGTATACCCTGGGAGGAGGTAAAGTTGCTGAAAAGGTAAGAAGAAATTCCTGATATGGGAATGTAACAAGGTGCTATTGTTGATATGTACAAGTATTTGAAATTATAGTTATCCAATATGATTAAAACATAATAAGACTTATCTCTCACCACACAGTGCCACGTTATGTTTGCATAAGGACTTGAAGAAACAAGCGGCAAATCATCACGCCAAACCACACCTTAACATCAATAAAACCAATAGAATATATATAAAATAATCGTACTTCTGTAATTGCAATTAATGTATTGATACTACAATATCCTCCAGATTTAATTAATTTTAGGCATTGATGAAAATCCTGAAGAACAAAAAGATTGAAAAATCTGCACGAATTAAGATAATTAGCATCGTCTCGACTATGATCAATCCATCGGATGCGTTTGTAAAGTTTGTGAAAAAGCTTTATGACTCTGAGAAGAAAGATGGCGACATCAAATCAGCTTTTCTTCTTTGTCTTGCCGCCTTGGGCGGTAATGACTCTGTTGGTGCCTCCCAAAAATCTGCTATAGTAGATACACTAATCAAGATTTTGAAACTCATACGTGAATATTTGGAAAGCTTAAAAGAAACCGATGATGACTTCCCTGCTTACTTACAAGACGCTCTCGATACTCTTGAAGCTATTGGTAACATGGGAGACGAGAGACTTGTTGATAAAGTTATCGAGTTTGCAGAAAAGTTCCCAGACAACCCGTCGATCCAAACTGCAGCGATACATGCTCTCAGAGCCCAATTTGGACTTTTACGTGTGCAACAATGGCTGAAGAAAGCGATGCAGAACGGAGATTGTGACCTAAAAGAAAATGCCATGAACACTCTCAGAGATAGAATCTCGAACGATTTCCTTAATGGTGTGAAGGACAAGTGGCCTCTTTATCACTTTACAGTTTTTGATGAATGGCTGGAGGACATTTTCTTAGATGGAAATAATACGGAATTTGAGTGTATTTTCTCAGATATTGAGAAATACTTCCAAGACAAGGCTGATCAAGAGGCGGAAGATGTACTGCTGAAACATAAAGGTATCATTCCAAGAAGGGTTGAGCATGCATCGTGTAGCTACTGGAATACCTTCGGGGGAAAGTATGGTGGAATCCAATCAGCAAGTACATTTCTCTCCGACAACAACAGATACACGCACAATGCCCATTGCTTGGCTCACTTTAGTGTTGGTGGGAGCAAAGCAAGTGCGCATTTAAAGACAGGAATATTTGCAGGGCGATATTGCTGTGCTTGCAATTTCAAGGTGTTTGCCAAAACCTATGCATACGGCTATGTCTACGGAAAATACTTGTCACTCGGAACTGTGGAGTTCTATGCATATAAATACTATTCCAGTTACGAGGTGCGAGGATATGTTAGAGTAGGGGGTAGAACATTCCTCGACTACCGGAACAGATGCTGTATGCACGGGCTAGTATGGTTAAAAGACTGGACAACACCGAGCTATAGCTGGCGGGTCACGATCTACAGGATCGCTGTGCTAGTGCTGAGACTCGACCTGAGCGTTTATGTCAGGCCTTATTTCTCCTTTAGGCTTCAGACGTCACTATGGACAGGTTGCGGTATTAGTGTATATGCAAGGCCGAAAGCTCATCTAACCATGTCTGGTGGCGTATCTGCCAGTCTTTGGGTAAGTTGTTTCAAGCAAAGAAATATAACAAAAACACTTTATGTCACCACTAGATATAGTACTTCATCACAGGGAGTACCCAAAATTGTGCGCATACTACCTTTGTCTGTTGAATTAATCAATATTGTTCTGTTACATCAAAATATTTTATTAGTTGTGCAGAATAGGGTCAAATAATGCTACTATGAGTCCTAAGGTTCCAATGCTCTTTAGGAAGCTGAGAGTGTTAGTCTCATACAGCGTCTTCAAACTTCACTTGGACATGAAAACCTGACATGTAATCGGGAGGTTGTGGGTTCGATTCCCACCAGGGCGGAGTGTCTTTTTCACATCAGCCCTTAGCATAGGATTTGATCCTATGTTTTCAGATTAACATACATAATATGAAATGTGGAGTGATTTGAATAGTTTCTCAGTTTGACAGGTCAGATTGGCATTCAGCGAAACATACATTTTCACATACAACCACCCTCCCACTCTCATAATTTTATACTATTGAAGTGCATTTTCATTTTTAAACAGATAATGAATGAAAGGATTTATGTTAAAGAGTTCGGGTCTCCTAAAAACACAATTAGAGTAACCCCTTGATTTTTTCGTGTTATTTGATGTAAAACAAGTTTGTTAATCAACTTATCAATTCTGAGGCTTGAATTAATTCTTTAACAGTATCAGTTCGATATGATTGTTCCTAGCCATGAATTTCCCCTTACATCAATAGAAATTAAAATTTAAATGTAAAAACCCCGCTCAAATTTGTTCAAGTCTGATTGGCTTTTTCCTTCAGATTATTTTGTCTTAGAGGAGCCATATTTATTACTTCTAAGGGGTTACAATATAGATAAATCCTCAAAAAACATTGTATTCTGTTTTCGACTTATTGCGTTCAATTCTGACATTTGGTTGTTCTTTTGGTTGTCCTGTTGGTATACTCAATATATTGTCGATATCGTGCTTATGATTTTGTCTCAAGATATATCTAAGGTAGATATGATGTTTTATGAGCAATTATATAGGGACATTACTGATTGTTCAGAATAGAAATCTGGACGACTCAATCTCTTTAAAAAAAGAAAAATGGCATTATTTTCAAATACATTTGGGTGAATCGTTCAAAGACAAAATGCTATCATGACCTTTGAGGTCAAATATCCTTACACACTAGCATGTTTCTCAGAACACTAATTTTTTATTATGGACAATTGAATTGAAAATATAAAATAATTGAAAAAATGGTTTATTTTTTAATTTACCCATTGGTGATGAAAGGGTTAAGTACTTTTTCAAATTTGACTCCAGCAAACCTCCAAAAACAGGACATACAGTTCGGGACATAAATAAATGACAGGTGGATTTGCTGAAGTGAGAATTTCCCATGTTAAAAATAAGAGAATTTTCAAGAGGCCATACATCAGTGGATGAGATTATACAAAATGTGAAATATACAAATTTTAAGGGATATGTATCTAGACAATATTGCAAATTATGGGCTTTCAGACGACCATAATTAGGAAATGGTGATCGAAAATCGACCTGTCATTTATTTTTGTCCCCAACTGTATATGTATCCTTAGAGCTGACACACTCACCTTTTCAGTGGTGTATTGTAACGTTATGCCAAATGAACTTGATATTTCATGGTTATTACGTGTTTCCAATAGCTTGTCCAAGGAGGTATAAATCTTGGAGTGAATCTCAACTATTACACCAAGGCTACGGCTAAGGCTGCATATCCTAACCAAGCGTGTGCCGGACTATACCATGGCTACGATCGTCAATCAATAAGCATCAGAGCCTGGTACCAGAGAAAGTACTTGAACAAAAAAAGTTTCTGGCCATGGAAATGGGTATGTTTAGTCTCTCTAGATCAATACTTGTCAACACCAATTTAAGAGAAGTTTATGACAACGGTGTAAAAATAATTTTTGTCCCTCGAGAAATTTTGCTCTCTATTTTTCCGTTTGATATTCACAACCTAGCCGAACTTTAAACGTTCATGCACTTAAAAAATTGTGACATACTTTAGACGTGATTAAAGGTGCAACAATTAGTGCAAGGGGGCCATTCAACGATCTTCGACCAGTGTCAAAATATATTTACGTTTGGATATTTCATCAAGACTAACATATATTTTTATTATCTACAAAGAAACCCCCTGGATTAACATTCAGCGGATATTCGTCTTGAAACGTGGTGGATCTTAAAAATCTATAAGTGGGACTCCCTTTATTTGAACTGAATTTACACTAAGTCTTCTTAATGCTGAAATTGATAGTTTTTCCATATATTTTAAGAAAATAGGTATGTCAAAGATGATGTTAAGCCAAATATTGATCTGATAGCTCAGAAAAAATAAAAAAATTCGAATTCTGTCTCTACAGTTTTTGTTGCCCCTTTAATCAATCATACACAAGTATAGATGTCATGACCCAAAACATATATTATTGTTGTAAAAACAATAACATAAAGGGAACTACAAAGCCAATATTTAAACTTTTTGCAGAGATGGGAGTGGACATCCAGAACGTATTATACGATACAGTCGTGGAGCGTACCAGCTGTGCCCGAGAGCAGGATTTGGTATGGTTGTGTGAACTAAAGAACAGTAGAAACAAGATCAAGTATTGTGTTGAAAAATAATATTGCTGATATTTAATGTTATGAGTAATGACTGTTATAATGCATCCAGAATAAATTCTAAACATTTAAATGAAACCTGAAATGTTAAGTTGTTTAGGCACCGCCAGAGACCATGTCGTCTCATTTCCCCTCAACCTTGAAATAGTGTCAGCGTAACGGCCATGGGGCCTTCCCTCTCTTTGGTGGTCTCAGAAAAAAATTAGGCCCGAAATTGTGTAGGGCCTCAATAAGTGGGCCCTTTGGGCATTTTAGGGGATTTTTTTTCTTTTGAAATTTGTTGTCTGGGATTGTCCTCTAGATATTGTTCAGATTTGTCCGTTTTTGTCCGAGTTTGTCCGTTTTTTTCCGGTGAAAATAATAAACATGTCATTTCTTATCTCCGGACAATTCAAAAGCATTGATTCACACGTGATGATCATATGACCTTTTGGACACAACGGGACATCATCGGACAAAACATGACAATCTCGGACATTACCGATGACGACTTTGGAAAACGACAGACAAACGCAGATAAAAGGGACAAAGTCGGACAAAGTGTATGGCTAGCTAAAGCGGACCGTGGTGTAAAGATATAGAATTTGTAACATGGCACTGTTAAATCTGATGTGAAAAACATGAAAGTGGAATCTCTATTAAATAATGATGGTATTCTTGACTCAGAGATTACAGTTAAAGAAGTGAATGATTGTGTAATGAAACTTAATAATAATAAGGCTGCAGGGCATGATGGATTGAATGCTGAGCATATCAAATATGGTGGTGACTGTATGACATTGTTATTAACCTCACTTTTTAATGTTATTCGGGTCAGCGAGTACATCCCAGAAAATTTTTGCACTGGCATTCTCATTCCATTACTTAAATCTGGGAATAAAGACTGTCACAACAAGGATCATCATCGGGGAATAACACTCATGAGTATTTTAAGAAAATTGTTTGACAATATTATTCTGTTAAGAATGCTACCTCGGCTTAGGAGTAAAATTCCCCAGCTCCAGGGAGCCTCTATTGAAAATTGCTCATCTCTTCAAACATCATTGTTACTACAGGAAACCATAGCTCATAATATTAAGGATGGCGTCATTTTGGCGTTAATGGACATTAAGAAGGCCTTTGACGGTACTTGGATTGACGGTCTGTTCTGGAAGCTATATCACAACGGTGTAAATGGTCTAGCGTGGCGAATTTTGTACCAGTCTTATTGTAAATACAAATGTAAAGTTTTTGTAAGTGGAATTTTAAACCAAGAATCTTTCAATGTCCACCGGGGAGTCCACCAAGGTGGGGTTTGTAGTATGGTCTTGTATCAGTTTTACTTGGCTGATTTATTACATGAGCTGGTTAACAGTCAGGCAGTTGCTAAAATTGGGGATCACCCTGTAGGTTGCCCGGCTTACGCAGATGATCTTGCTCTTATTACTACTGGTCATCACCAAATGAATATTTTACTTCAATTAGCTTATGATTACAGTCTTCGCTGGAGATTTGAATTCCACCCAGACAAATGTGTCATCATGTATTTTGGCCCAGGGAAAAGGGCTGCTCAAGATTTTAAACTTGGTAAAAATTCGCTTAAAATTGTTAACTCTGCTCAGCATGTTGGAATACCACTGGGTAGTACAAATGCACATGAGTAGTTT